>JAVSBS010011572.1:10503-53414 GCA_033124195.1 Coracias cyanogaster | reverse complement strand
TTGATACAGAGAATGGAACCTGTCCTTGGAAGTGGGGTGAAAGGAGACTGTGCTCCCTTTTAGACAGCAATGTTATGGCAAATAGAAATATGAGCTCTGAATTGATCTGACTGGGATTCCTCCTGCATCCACCTTTACTCTGCATGTTTCTCAGGTATAAGATGTCTCAAGAACAGATTAATGGCTGAATGAGAGCAGGGAGCTGGCATGAGGTTTTGAACCTGATGCTAAACACATTTTATCTTTAAGCTGTGATTCAGAAGCCTCTCTCAGCTCTCCAGTCCCTAGAGGAGACTTTCTGCTCTGCACAGTGCGGGACTAGAAAATGTGACTGCCTACTGCATGGTAGGTTATGTCTAACCTACCTCACCCTTGCTGTGTTTCAGACTTGTTCCCTCTCCCATGAAGCTGAATAGAGACACTCAGTCAATGAGGAGGGAATATTTTTCACCAGAGAGTTGATCCAGCTCCGATGATTAATTCTTTTTTTCTTCTCTGATCCTCAAGAGTTTGAGATGATCTTTGGGCCAAAAATCAGTTTTCTGTCCATGAACCACTGTTTCTCTCAGGTTTAAAGCCCACAGTAACGGGGCTGCTCACCCCTGGTTTCCACTGGTGCTCAGCATTCCTCCCTCTCTCCATTTGGGGTTTGCAGCCCTTCCTTCCTCTCTCTAACATCCCACCACCTCCTGGGGCTGCCCATGCTCACTGCCTTTTGTACAACCAGAGTAAAGCAGAGCTTCTGCAGCTGGCCTGTACCTGACACAGGTTTTTCTGTGGGACAGGCCAGTTTTTCACTTGTAGGGGCTCGGCTGATGAAAGCCATTACCAGGCTCTGCAAACCTTGCTGTGGCCTACAGGACTGCGTGGAGAACTGTATCTCCGTGCCCTACCCCAAGGCACACAGAAACATGAATTGCAACCCAGAAGTCTTTCAGGTAGGCATTCCTTTCTATTCTGTGATTGTGCTGTAATTCTGTGCTTCTGTGAGTTGTGAAGTGGCCACTAACTGCACTACTGTGAACCTGCGATGAGCCATCACTCAGCTCTGACCTGTCATCTGGGGCTCTCTGCAAACGCACAGGACAGTCTCTGAGACCACCACAAGCCAGCTTTAATGGTCTTTTTTGCAAGCACACAGGTTAAGATACTGTGAAACTGAAGACCAAGACTCCTAGAAACGATTATGAAATCTGCACCCCAAAGACCACCACCTCCGCCACCTAACTCTGGTTTCCTTTACACATGAAGAAAACGACCTTACCCTGTATTATCTGCGAGACAAGCACGGCCAGCAGCAGGATGGAGCTGCTGTTGAGTTCTCTGGGATGGTTCTCCTGAGGGCAAACACTACTTCCCCCCCCTCTATTTCCCTAAATGGCTCATTAGATCCTATTTAGGTGGAAACAGTACTTATTTCACTTGGGAGATACTCAGAGCTGTCCACCAGGCAAGCGCTATCTACCTGGAACTATTCTGGAGGATGCTCCTCTGCAATTCAACAGTAATTCTAACAAGATCACCCAGATGTATTAGGAAACTGGGAGCTTTGCTGAGCAATAATATTAAATGAGCAATAAGCTGTTTACCAATTTGAGATTTACTTGTTCCCTCATGTGTGTGTGAGAGTTTGGAGGTGGCTACCTTCAGTGACTGTGGCTGATTGGAGGATTGCTTGTCCTGATTCAGAGTCACAAAACCCAGAGTGGGTTTAGCACAGAGGAATACTAGTTCTAGAAGCCAGCAAAAATGCTAGAGAGGGACAGGTAGCCCCACTGTGCATTTATGTCCTGCTGAAATCTGCAAAATCAGGGAGGGAGACCAATTATTTAGCAAAGTTGAAGGAGAAGCAATGAAGAAAAATCCCCCACATGACAAAGGTCCACCTCAGCCTCTCCTGAGCTGGGAAGGATCTTCCTCTTGCATTGAATCTGTTCTAGCATCCATGTGTCATGAGAGACAATGTTTCTCCCGTTCTGAATGACTTTGCTGGATTGCTCCTGTATTAGGAGTAACACACCTTTATCCTTGTAGGCAGAGAAAAAAGCTTAAAAGCATTCGAGAGCCTCTTCCAGAAAGAGAGCACAATTGGATTTGAATTCAGAGGAAGAAGTTTCTTTGGTGTAGAAGTTTTTGTTGTCTTGAGCTGTAGCTTGACAGTATCTTCTTAGAGCAAGAACTGAGCCTCCAGCCCAACCACACAGAGGGCAGACCATGAGAAGGAGACTTGAGCTATGAGGAGAGGCCCACGGGCCAGCAGCCAGCGACACATTGTCCCTCACTAACTAAGGTAAATGTCTTTGAACAGCCAGATACTTTGAACAGCCAGATGTAGGATTGAAGAGATGGCTTCAGCAGCCAGCTCCAGCCTCCTCTTATTGCATGTCATAGAAATTTGCGCACAATCGTGCTCTGCTCCATTATAAAATCAGTTCAATTTAATGCCCCAACTCCTTCTGGAAAGCTCCTCCAAAACCTCCCTAGCCGGCCATTTAGAAACTTGCATATGATTTTCACCTTAAATTCATTCCAGCTCCATCTACATTAAATACTCCTGCCGCAAAATAATTTTGCAGGCTCGAACAGCTCTTTTTGCCCTCCTGAGAGTTCCTCCTCACTTGTGTATTTGCAGGGGTAAATCAGGAGCCCTCTCAGGCCTTCTGTTTTTCCTGGACTTCTCAGGACCTGCTCATGAGACCACCTCACTGTGGTTTTGTGTATAGCCCGTTTCTTTTCTGGGACTAAGCCCTGCATTGCTGCCTCACATCCCACCTGCTTCAGTGGCAGTGTAAGCGTCCGAGCTGCTCCTAAAGCCACAGGGTCTGTAAATGTCAGAAACCTCTGGATACAAAAGCCATAAAATATGGAGGAAAAATATAATGAGGCACAGCAGCAAAAGCCCAGATGAGCTGAAGATTTTCTTCGGCAAAGCAGAAGCTCTCAGTGTCCCTTTTGTCTGTGTTTCCCTCCGAGACCCGGGATGCAGCAAGCGCTTTCACGCAGGGATGCTCTAAGCTGTGGAGCTGGGAGGGGGAGGACTGCCCCATCAGCAGCAGCGCTGGGAGGACTTCCACTTCTCTTGAATGCACAGAATTCCTTTGTTTCCTGCTCATCGGTTCAAATGTGGCATTGTCCAAACAATTCATTACAAAAGGGAATTAAACAGACAGCTCCCTTCATTTTCCACAATAATTGTTTTATTCCTGGGAAACCTTTTTTTGCTGCAATGTAATTTAATGGGCATAAGACAAATGTTCTGATTAACTAACTGCTTCTAAATTTACTCGGTGCAACAAAAGGGAGCTTAACCTTGCAATGATGGGATTTGAATGACAGGTGCACTTCAGAGGCAGGTCAGGACATAAGGCCCAATAAGGGCCTGGCCTGGAGAAACCTGCTGCCCTGTTCTTCTATGCCTTTCAGCTGTTCTGTCCATGGGCCAGAGCACTGAACTGGAGGCAGAGGTTCAGACCTCTAAAATACACTTGGTGCCATTCAGTACATGGCAGTCCTTCTCCCAGGTGTGCTCAGGCTGGCTGTGGCAATAGCAGAGCCGTCCACATCCTCAGCTTCACAAGATACACAAGAGGAAAGTCTTGTGTGTGTATTTTCCGCTGTCATTTCTTGAAGGCTATGGTTATTTTCAGGCCTCATCTTGTATAGCCAGTGGAAGGTTGCAGGCACAGATCTCAGAGTGCTTTCTGGACCCATACAGTGCATAAATTCAATACATTCTATGATTCTATGATCGCTCCCCATGAGCACGTCAGCAATGGTGCTCAACTACTGGTGTTGGAAAAGCAACACGGCAGTGAATGTATTTCCTAGCACTTTTCTTCCTCTGATTTTGCAGAGAAAGGGCCCCATCCCCAGGCTGATGTTTGAAGACACCCATGGTTTGGGCGAACTCGGCCTTTGGGTTTCAGTGCAGCCCACATGCCATAGTCCATGAATGTGGCTGGTGGCTAGCTCAGGGGCTGGCTGATGGAGATCTGCTAACTGTGCTTATGCTGCAGTGAGCCATCTTACATGTCACAGCAAGGAAAAAGTCCAGGTGAGGGTGTTGCCCAATTCAGTTGTGGTGCTTGGGTTGGAGGAATCACCTGGTCAACTTCACATACTCATCAAGTGCAGGGACAAAATCCAACAAGCCGCCACGAAACCAGTTCATGCAGGCCTGCAGCCAGCATCCCAGATGTCCTGAATCTTCTGGGACGTTTGGCAGAAAGAAAAAAACCACAGCTCTTCAACACTTAATTCACAGAAATTTTTATGCTTTTTCTTATCCATGCTGCCATGACTTGTGAGAGTACGAAGGCACTCTAGGGATGCAGGCAAAGATTGAAGATGTAATCCCTTCAATTTCAGACACTGAAAAAATATGAATGCACCACAAAAGTAACTGCCTCTCCCAGGTCTAAGAGATGTTGGCAGTATGTGAAAGGGAAGGTCAGAAAGGACAAAAGAAGCCTCAATGCTGCTCTCCAGCAAATTCAACAGCAAGATTCTTATTGACTCTGCTGAAATTGGGACCTTGAAGAAAGTGTCTCCCGCTGAAACACTCTGAGGATATTTTAAAACCAGATTAATAAATAATTGGACCATCTGCATCAGAGTCCGTAAGTGGAGTGACACATGGAGGGTGTCTGTAAATGGAACAGCTTCAAATATGCTGAGTGAAATACACAGTGGAATGGAATTTTTTTTCCATAATAGACATAATTATTGCCAATTTGGGTCTCTATTGTAAGCACAATGAGAGGCACTGCCTGAGAGATGGGCTGATTTCTCCTAAGAACTGAACAGACAAATAGGAAAAGATTGCTCCTGCCCTACAGGGGTGACCATCATATTAGTAAGACAGACCAGGGTCGGAAGCAACACCAAGGAAATGGTTTGCCTGAGGCCATGCAGCAGATCAGCCTGGAGTCCAGCTGGGCTCCTTTGCTTTTTGACAAAAGACAATATAGCCTCTAAAGCCACCAATATCTGTTGAATCTCCTTCCATCAACACTGCGCATTGTCTGCCCTGTACCGGACAATTGTGTTTTTACCAGTATTCCTCTTGGGGCTGCAATAGTGGTTAGGGTTAATGTTTCACTCTAGGAGTCTTCAGAACAGTGTTAGACCAAAAGTTCATTGAAGAGATGACTTCTGGACCACTGAGTATACTTAATCCCTTTTACAGGTGTTCTGTTCTTTTTCTTCCGGCAACATCCCAAGGAAATGAGCTGCCCAGCTGATGCATTGTGGGGGAACACCTTCCTTTTGACCTGTTATCCGATAACTGGGTACCTTTTGGTTCCTGGATCTGAAGAAGCAGTCAGTAATTGATTGTTCCCTGTTCTTGCCCTTCACTGCATTCTGGATTTTATAGATTTCTACCCTATGAGCCCCAGCATCGATCCTTCACCAAGCCAAGGTGAGCTAGTTGTGTAGCTCCTTCCTATCTAGAAACAGAGAAGGAAGGGTGTATGGGGGGAGGTAATGTTGTTTCACTTGCATAACCTACAGATAGCAGCCACATCAGCCTTTTTTAAAACCTGAAATGGAGAGGAACAGTGGAATAGGCACTGACAGCAAGAGAAACAGTTCAGCTGAGAGACACTGAGGGTGGGATTTATCACATCTAAACCGCGGTGCTCCCATGCAGACATCTCCATCTGAGGTTTTCTCCTCAGGCTCCTGGATTAGGGGCTAGTCAATATCGTTGAGAGAGAGTAGGGGGGGTTTGGCTTATTTTGGGTGAGAAGATGCCTGTGGACACCTGCTTTTTGATGTGATAATGCCAACTAGTTAAGTAAGATCCTCAAGCTGGGAGCCATAGTAGTAACCACTAACCAGCCACACCTAATGAGTTGGTCTTGACACTTCCTCACTGTAGCATAGTCATTATTAATCCCTGGGGAAAGTGCTTGGTTTCTAGACATTTCTGGAGGTATATGGGGTGCAGTGTGCTTGCCTTCCCCTGCACACCTGGAAGCTTCCCTTCTCCAATCTCAGTGGCAGAAATTCCGTCTCAAGGAATCTGAGATGTGATATTTTTAGGCTTTTTCCTGCACAATCAGGCTGACTAGAATTTAAATTTTTTATAAATGCAAAAATATTTTTGATCAGTTGACGTCTCATTTACGCTAATTGTCTTTGAATATAATTAGCTTTATAGGGATAACGTTCCTCATTTTTAAATTGTAGTTGAAATTGCATTATATGTATATAGACGGAGAGACAGACTTTCTGTTTCAGTTGCTTTAAATATATCTTTACTGTGAATAATGCCCTTTATATTTTTAGGAGAACAAAGAAGAAATACATCTAAATCTTCTTCCAGTTCTTTTGGTGTTCTCATGAGCTAAAGAAAACAGCAGCATTAGCATGAACCTAAATATATTAAATACATGCCAAAGGCCCAGAAAAGGGTCCTTAATCATGGAAGCAACAGGATCTATCTCCAGTTTATGGGGTAGCGCATCCCCTTGAAAAAAGGGAAGGTCTTGCCTGGATGGTACATCAGATACTACTGTCAAGAGCAGCCAGCCCCTAACTTCAGACACCTGCCAACATGGGACCCAAGGGCTAGGACACGCCAGGACCACACCCATGAGTGGACAACTGCAGGGCTGACAGGACAGACAAACCACACAAAATCACCTCTCTTCAGGCACTGCTCTGTGACCAAGGGAAGATTGTGGCAGAGGACCTCACCCAAGCAGCAGTTATAGATGACGGGAACCAAAAAATGTGGGAGAGGATGGAGAAGTGAAAATAGCAGGTGTTGCCATGTGGATCGTGTCTTTTTACTTTCCTCTGCTTTCCCTGATGTGGTTGTGAGTATCCAAGGAAATCAGTGAAAAGAGAAGAACCAAAAGGGTCATTTAGGCCAGGATGTACCTGACGTACATCCACGCTGTACCCTCAGGATAACTCGTGTTCCCTGCTCTCATTTGAGGCAGTCTAGGGCCAGTCCCTGCTGGCATCAGTGGGTGCTTGACCACATCTCTACACTCAGCCCCACCAGCCCTCACCATGTAAGAGACAAGTGGAGTCTTCAGCACCTGTAACCAGACAATTCACCTGATGGGACGGCAAGGCAACATTTGGGAAACCCATGGTTCCCTTTTATGCTTAGCCCTGAAGGGTGAGAAGTTGATTTTCATGAGCAACATTCACCCTAAAATTCCAGACCTGCTGAAACTCCTGCCTGTGGGTTGGGGCAAGGTGGCCATCACAGCCTCTGTGGGAGATTCGGGACAGGGAGCGTGGACAGCAGCTCCAGCTCGCTGCTGCTGGCAGGTCTGATAATGGTTTAATCCTGGTGCAATGCCTCCTCTCCGCATCCAGGCATTCAATGAATGTAAAGCAGAAATAAAAGAATTGCCTCATTAAAATCTGGTCACAGAGCTGAAGATAATACCCTGTCTTTGTCAGCTAGGAAGTCACGCGAGCCTCAGCAAGGAAGGGAAACTATAGATGGAGTAAAATGCACCTCCTGTCCCTCAGACACCCCCTGCTCCTTTGCGGTCCCATCAGCGGCTCCCGTCAGCACGTAATGTCTCCGGCAGTAATGAATGACTGACAGCGCTGCATGAATCCCTGCTGGAGAGCTGTCAGTCAGGGGCTCCCTGGAGGAAACGCAAGAGGAACCTGATTGAAGAAATAACCCCTGATTCTGATCTCTGGTGACTCCCCTTCCCACCCTCATCAGCAGATCCAGACGCACCCCTGAGGGCTGATGTCTCCGTGGCTCCTTCTCTCCCTGCTCAGCACAGACACCTCCACCCTTTTGGGTTTAGCAGTCTTAACTCCTGGCTGAAGGCTTGCTCCCTTGATCCTGGCCTCTCCTTGAGTACAGCTCATGCTAGAGAGCCACCTACCACTTGCTGCCCTTTCACCAAAACTCCCAGTTCTCCCAAAAGCTCCCTGATGCCATCCCAGCCCCACTAACACCTAGCTGTGAGGGTGTCTTGGCATCTCGCTCCTTCAAAACTGCTCCATCCAGGGCTCAGGACAAGAAACCAGGTTCAGCTCTTCTCCTGACAGGACTAGTCTATATGGGCAATCACTGACAAGGTTTCAGACCAGTAAGCTAGAAAGGAAAAAACACTTATTTTTCCCAATTCCAGTTCCCTGAGCTCACAGATGCTGTGAATGCTCTGGCTTTTCAGAAAAGAAGCAACCTCTGACCATTCTGGGAATAAACACCTGGAGAAGTCAGGCAGCATTTAATTTTCAGATCTGAAGAAAGGGAAAGGACACAATAGAAATCTAGATCTTAGCAAAAGCTGTTCAAAGAGCCTCTGGAAAGGCCTGCTCCTCCAAGATTTAGCACAAAAAAAGAGCTTTTGAATGCACTGAACTCTAGATACGTGCCCTGAGCAGTGTCATTAGAAAAAGTGGAAGGCTGGAGCTGATCCGAACCAAAGTGGCCCAAAAGCTGTTGAGTTCAGATCTCAAACCTTCCCCAGAGGGCTCCCCACGTTATATTCTTGGTTTTCAGCCTCTTTTATGGATGGGATCTGAAAGCAAATGTCTGACCCACAGCAAACACCTCCCCAGTGGTAGCTGTGGGGGGTTGATTTAATAGGGGGGTTGCAGGAAGATGGAGGCACCCCCAGCCTGGTGTCTGGCAGCTGGGTCACAGCTGCCTATGGAGGTTGCCCAGCGCTGCCCTTGGGATGTTTCCTCCTGCACTGATGTGTGTGTAAGGCATGAGGACACCTCCTGCCGTGTCACTGTTGGGGACAGGGATGGAGAGGTGATGCCCCCACTGCTGGATGGGGCTGCTTTTAAGGGTACAACCTGGTTGTCTGCAAGCTGCTCCAGAGACACTAGCTCATGTTTCCACAATGAGCAATTGTCACCACCCTGCTGTGGTGCTGGCTCAATGCCGAGGAGCCCAGAGCACCCCAGTACTGAGGGTGCACACCTTTGGGGCCAGGTGCTGGTGCTCAGTAGAGCAGGTGACCCAAATTGTTCCTTTTTCCCCAAAATTTGCACGCTGTAGCGACACTCAGTTGGCTCTGAGTGATTCATCAAGATCCCACAGGAGTTCTGTGGCAAAATTTCCTCTTTACATGAGGACCCTAAATGACTTCTTATTTCTCCGGAACAACATGTAGATTTTGGTACCACCCAAGCAATAGATTTTCAGACAATTCCAGAGAAGAATCAATGTTAACATAGGACAATCACCTCCAAAACTGACCTTTGCAGAGCTAGGAGCAAGGAAAATAATTTAAAATAATTTTATTTGCCTGCCATAAACTGGATTCAATCTGTGACAATGGGACCACAATGCAGAGCATGCAAATGAGCTCATTAGTCCTCACACGAAGCGGAGATTGTAGCATGCTCCAGATGCTGAAGCTGAAATGTTGCAGACATCTAGTTGGCCTTCCATCTTGGCAGGTTTTCACCGGCCCCAATGTCGGCAGGACAAATTGACAAGTCACTCACAGCAGCATCCCCCAGTCACAAAAGTGCCTAGACACAAGTGCCTTAGACTGCAGCATCTCTTTGGTCAACTGGCGAAAGAGACCGTGGTGGAAACTGGTGGAAATATGATGTACTGTGACTGTAAATACTATGTGAATTATTAATTTGCTGTTTGCTAACTTCAATATTTTTCTATTCAATTATCCTCTATAGATAGAGAGGACTGCTCTGATTTTTAAATAATACGCTAATTATTTTTTGTACATATTTACAGGAAGAAGTTTTGCACACCTTTTTCCTTGAATAGATTTTGAATTATTTGTTGCATGTTTTATTAAGCATCTGTTCAATAATTAAGGAGGGTATATAATTTTATGAAAGGCTACCGAATGATTCGTATTGCCATATTTGTTAACACCGCATTCAAAATATAACCCCTTTCATATGAGCCGTTTTTGAGGATAACTTCACAGCACTTTGTAGGGAGGGGGAGCCACTAGCTCAAATTTACTGCTAGGGAAACTGAGGCACAGGAAGGGCAGATGCCTCAGGGGACTAAATATGGACTTAAGAGTCAAGCTCATAACTTAAGATCAGTACGGAGCTCCAGCCATCAACCACCACAGCCTGCTGGCATATTTTGCAGTCCCCCATAATACCCCAAAACCACACAAAACTTCTGTGAACAAAGCAATAATCTCCCTGGCAAAAGGAGTGTGGGTAACTAAAACCCTTATTACTCTTGCTGGCATTCAGCAGGCAGTTATTGACCTCAGCATTCAGAAACAGGTCCCAGATCCTTTGCGCAGATGACATTTAAAGAAAAAAAAATGGCCTTAAAACATAATCTGGGAAAACTTGCTGACTCAGGAAAAGGAGTGTTTCATGTTTAGGCAGAACCCAATTGCACACACTGTGATGTAATTTATTGTTCGTAATACACAACTCATTTAAGGTCCTGCAAGCTATGAAACATTTAAATCAGCCAGAGGGTGACTTTGAACACTGTTACTGAAACACGGTGGAAAAGCCTTCAGCTAGACGGACAGGGAGTTTGGAGCTGCTCTGTTCCTTGCTGGCCATCAGAAAACTAGCCGAAAAAGGAGTAGGTTTCTGCTTACACGTAGGAATCTCAGCCGAGCTTTTCACTTATTTATTAATTATTTGCAGCAGTAGCCCCCAGACACAAGGTAGGGCTGGACAGGGGTATAAATCTCACTGAAAAAAGCTGTAAACCAACTGTAAAAATAACTGATCTTGTCCAAGGCAACGTTTGCTCCTAACTCCTGCTTTTTATTAAACCTGGACCCAGCTCCTGAGCGGAGAGCTATGAATCAGGTTTCCATCAGCACCTTGTAAACATGACGTAAGAGGCCCAGGTTGAAATGGTAAATGGTGCAGGAGCAAAAACTGCACGGAGTGAGGAGGAGCTTTGGCTGTGGGCAGAGATTTTACAGACCAGCCTGGCAGGAAGAAGGTGAGCATATGACAAGCTGGAGGCTTGTTTTCCAGCTTTCCTTGACAACTTTGGAATTAACCCTCAACCTCACAACCCTTGGGGTAAAGAATTTCCTTTTAATTTCCAATCTAAATTTCCCCTCTTCCAGTTTAAAGCCATTATCCCTTGTCCTATCACTACAGGCCTTGGTGAAAAGTCCCTCCCCAGCCTTCTCGTAGGCCCCCTTCAGATACTGGAAAGCCACAATAAGGTCTCCCTGGAGCCCTCTCTTCTCCAGGCTGAACAAGCCCAATTCTCTCAGCCTGTCCTCATAGGAGAGGTGTTCCAGCCCTCTAATGATCTTTGTAGCCTTCCTCTGGACCCTCTTCAACAGGTCAACACATCAAAAACCTCTCCTAAATTGGATCTGAGTGTATCTAGTCCACCCTCTGCCCTTGGCATCCCCCAGATATTGCAGTGCTTTTGTGCAGACCTTTACACAGACCCTGGCAGCTTCTGATTAGTGCCAGGTGAAAGACACATTTTTTTTGCTCCTGTCTACAGTGGGTGTCTCCTACGGAAATTAAAGTGTGCCACTTCCCCTGCCAATAGGACCTGCTCCCCCTCAGTGACAACCTCAGCTTTCTTTGTGGTGGCAGCTTCTAGGCCTGTTGCATCCAGACTTTCTCATGGATGATCCACTTCCTAAGAGCACTGCTGGGTTCATTTCATAGCCATATTTCTAGGAATGTATTTCCAAGGGTTTTGTGACCCCAGTGGCTAAAAGGACCCCTAATTTAGGAACTATTGATCCAGAGGACATAGCTCTGTTGTACTGGACATTGTAGAGACTGATGACCCTATTTGCAACTGAAGACCTAGCAATGCCAAGGTTGATCATTATGGGGAACCCAATCCTGGCTTCTTTCCTGGACTATACCTACCTCATAGTGAAGGAACAATTTATGGGAAGCTCCACTGCTTTCTGGCAGACACAGAAAAGTGGTAGACCCAACCTGAATGTGTGTGATCCCACAACACTGACATTGGAGCTAGTCTAAACCACTGTGATGCTGCAGAGCACAGGAGCTTGGTTCAGTCAGCCCAGCTGAATCCAAACCTGGCACCACACAACAGGGCACCACAAAACGAGCCCCAGAACTGCCAACTAACAGGTAAAATTCAGCTTCTGTTGTTAATGGTGTGAGATGAAGCTTGTAGAAACAGTGGTCAGGTCACCTCTCCCAGGCTTCTTAGTCTATTTACCCAGCCGGTGCTTCCACATCAGCCAGGCTGGGAACAACGTATCATTGCTCAGGATAAGCCATTGGCCCAGGTAACAATGTGGAGTCTGGGGCTTCTCCTGCCTGCTGGAAAGCAGCTGAGCTCATGGCCATGGCAGTGCAGGAGAATCAGTTATGGGTGCCAGCCATATGCAGAGGCCCAAGAGGAGTTCATGATGAAGCCAAACTTCCCTAACGTAGAAACCCTCCAAAAACCAAGCCCTGCTTGGGACCAGTCTCTCTGTATGGGGAACCCCCAAATTTACATGCTGCAGATAAAATTGTCAGAGTCCACTTACTGACACATCTTGGCTAATGATTATCATGTTACTAATTAACCATTCCAAGCATGCCCCAAAGACCTTCCCTTTGAGACGTGGACCATAAAGCCACCATGCCTTGAGGACAGGGCAGTGACAGAGGTGGGCAGATGTCTGGGGCACTGGTCCTAGTCCTGTACAAGGAGCCCTTTCAATTCACCACATTGCTGCCCCCCTTATGTAAGAGGTCCTTGTACATCATTCAATCTTATCCCACCAGATGCACAAATCTAAGGTCATGGCTGTGAGAAACCAGCAAAGCACGTACCTCTGCTGAGCTATAGTGATCAAAATGTGGTTTCTCACCTCCTCTCTGATCTCCTCCTCCCCTCTTCTCTGGAAGAAGCTCAGCAAAGTCATGGCTATCACTGTCTGGGGGCAATGCTGCTGTGGTTACCAGGACGTAACTTGGAGCTTTGCAGCCTTGATAGTGATGGTGATGTTTGGTTTGGATGTGGTTTCCATTCCCCTCCTGGGACCACTCAGGTTTCCTCTAGAGTCTATATAATAACTCCTCCCCCAAAAAGATGCCATTCCCAACCACTGCTGCTCCTTTCTTCCCCATCCCAAAGACATGCTGCGGTGTGCTGGGTAAGACGCTCTGACTCGCAAAGCTGTGCCTTCCCTGTCAGTCAGGAGAACTTATAATTACAACTCTCATTATTGTAAATTGTGTACACGATCCTGTACAACATGATACTTTAATCCTATTAATTGCTGCGTTTCAAAGTCTTGCCAGCAATTTACCCTTCCCTCCCCCAGCCCCAAACACCTGACATCCAAAAAAGAAATTATTCTGTCCAAATCAAATGTGTGACACTGCAGCCATGAGAGAGCCCAGCCTGCAGCTGGGTGTGGGGCTCCTGAAGAGCTGTTCCAACGCAGGGTTCACTTGGGATTGTAGAGTCCTTCTCCCAGCTGCCGGCAGGGTCTGCACTTCCCATGGGATTAGGACCACCAGGCTCTGATAAAACCCAGGCTTACGGATGCCAGCTGCTTCTTCCCCTCCCTGGCTCTCCTCAGCCTCACCCTTCCCCACAAGGTGTTAATGAGTTCAGCCCCCGAGCTTAGACCCACTTCTGGCCCTCAGTACTCAGCTCTGCATCATGGCTGCCTCTCACTCCAGACCCCACAGGCTGCCAGGAAAACGGGGGTCCAGCACCCCCAAAATGATGTCCAAAATGACCCGAAACCTTTCTGTGTGTGCTTTGCAGGCATAGGTGGGTTAGTCCCTCTCTGCTGCCCAAATTTCAGCTTTCTTCCTAGGAAGAAGTCCTTGTTCTTCAGCTCACCTGCTTCCCAAGCACTTCCAGTGTCTGGCCCCGTTTGAGTTGTTGTGTCATTGATGTCACCTTCTTCCCTCCCACCAGAAGGCACATCAGGAACAGGAACCCGAGTCTTGTCCTTGCAAACTGCTCTGGAGTCCTTTAAGTGGAAAATAATGTAGCAGATGCAAAAGATCTATATGTAGCAAAGATTGAGGGGGATTTAAGTACTAATAATTTTTCCGTCTGGAGCATATGTGAGGACCCTAAATGGTTTTGCCGACGACAGTGAGGCTGTGGTCATGTTGTGATGTAGGAAGACAAAGAAAACATGTCCAATGAGAAAAGGAACCAAAGGAGATGGTGAGGAGCCAGGAAGGGGATGGAGGTCTGGCTCACCTTTGTGTTCTCCTGCACATGGACACTTCACTGGGCTCACAGGGGTGGAAAGGGAACACCAGGACCTCAGCCCCCCTTTGAGTGATGTTGTTCTCCACCCGAACAAGAGAGCAGAGTGGAGCATACAAAAGCAAGGCATGGAGATCTTCCTCAGAGCCAGGCACTAGCACAAGAGCCCCAAGTACTGCATCTAACTCTTTTCTAATCCCTCACCAAGTGGACTTTCATCATACTCATAATTAGGGATAATAATTTAAATAGGTAGTTGAATACCCAAATCTGCTAATCCTTTAGTGAAGCCTCTTTCCTTTAATCTGTCTCTGGTTCACTAATACATCAAAACATAGCCAGGCACCTACTGCCCTCATTAGAGGGAAACTTCACCTTCCTCCTCGCAGCCTCAGAGGCATGCTGGGGATGAACAGAGGGCACAAAGGCAGCCCTCTGACCGCTTGAGACATGCGGGAACTTTGAAAATCATCAGTCTGGGCTTGTTTCAAGACCAATGTCATAACAGAGGCCAGTTGTCATGGTAACAGGTTATCAGCTATCAAAAATCATCCACGAAAAAGATATCACAAGAAGAGATGGCAATTGTGGTGGGGGAAGACGGGCACATAGCAGGGAAGGGGATGCCAAAGAGTGGCTTTGCCCCTGGATGAGGGGGAAGGCAGAAGGAGACCTGTCCTCCACGCAGAACGGGCTGAAAAAATCCACCACTCTCCTTTGGTTCCCATGCAGATGTCAACAGGCAGCAGATCAAGACAGCTTTTTGAGCACAGGACAAAGGAGATGCAGATGTGCAGGCTCCTGAGTTTCCCCTGCCACAGAGGTCAGGGCAAGGAGGTTCCCATAGTGCCTTTTCTCTGGCAAGGCTGGAGAGCTTTATAGGGGAGAAAAAGCAGCCGATGCCAAAGAAGGAGGAGACGTGAGGCAATGAAGAGCCTCAAATCCTCCTGTGCAAATAGTGCTGAGCCCTCCATTCGGAGGGAGATCAAAGCCTACAGCCTGGTGGTTGGGAACGGGGGCTGTGGGGAGGATGAAGGCACTGGGGCTGTCAGAATGAAGGCTCTGCATGGTGGCAACTCTAACCTCTCCATGCCTCCTGCTCCATCTGACCAGATGAACACCCTCCCCTTTGCTATCATTTCTGCTGGCACAATGAACCACCCTGCTCTTCCTGTGACAAAGCTTGCTTTGCCACCAACGTGGTGCTTTTGCATGTCTCCTTCAGCCGTGTTGTTAGTGCCTTGGCCACCCTGCTCCCACGGTGGGCAGTGAGGAGCCCTGCTGTCAGGTCCAGCAATACCAGTGCCAGCATCTGCCAGGCAAGAGCTGATGCACTTGCTGGGCTAGCAGCAGTCGCAAGTGGGAAGCCATTGTTAATTAATCAGATACGCCGTGTAATAGCATTAATCACAATCAATATATTAGATAGGGCTGATGAAGCTGCTGTGCAATCTCTGTCAGATAGCAAACACACCCACACGTCCCAGTGCAGCCACACACAGTCCTCGGGATGCCCATGCTCTTTGCCTGATCCTCCCAGGTTGATGACAGCATCGAGCTCTCTTTTTGCCTCTGCTTCTGGGATGCTGCCGTTCTCCTCTCCCCTGCCTGCTTCTGAGTTCACCCTTCCAGTTTGCCTCCTTCCCTCTTCCCTGCACCCTGCCTGCATTCCTTGTTTTTCTCCAGTGACGTAATTTGGAGAGCTTCTCTGAGAGGCACTCATCTCATCCACACACGCCTCCATCTCCAGGGCTGGCAAAGGACTTGGGAAAGGCTGGGATTGAGACCTTGATGTGCTGTTGTGTAGGTGGGCAGTGAAGGCTGTGTTGCTCCTCTTGGAGGCCCTCTGCTCCACCAGAAAAGCACGCTAGCCTTCACCGGAGCCAAGTCACAGTAGAGTCTGCCTAAAAATGCAACACGATCACACTATTCAATTGGTCTTCCCATGTTTTCCTGAGGAGCAAATTCCAGCTTCTCTTCTCCCGGTGTCCCTCATCCCAGGAGCAAGAATTTGGTGCTGAAAAGGCATCTGCACATGGGTGAAGGGTCCTTCCAGAAGAAACACTCCTCCCTCCCCACACACGCAGCCACAAGCCCGCTGCACAAGCTGGAAGGATAATGCATTTTCTCTGGCAGCTGCCACCACAGAAGTAAGAAGAATCTTTGAGATAACAAGACTTCATTTCAAACAGGAACGGGTTTTATGGCAGGCACAGTGAATAAATGTAAGACATCTATTCTTGCTTCAAGTCCCACTCTCCCTAACACACATGGAAAAGAATCCCCAGACAGCACCAAAAACTTTGACAGAGATAATGATCAGCCCAGGTTTAAAAACAGAAAATCATGCCTTAATCTTGCATTTAACAAACAAAAAAAAAGAAAGCATTTTAATGCATTCCATTAAAAGCAGATGAGAGGATATATGAGAAATGCTTTTGGAGGATAAATAATAATAATAAAAATCCAACCCCAAACCAACCAACAAATTGGCAGGAAAGCCTAGTGAGTCATTTAATGCTCTCTATGCAGCCGGCAGGAGCTGGGTAATTTATGCCTCTCCACAGCATGGTCTTGGAGCAGGTCGCTCGGGGAGGGTGTGTTCAAACCCACCACGCTTTCCAATGTGAAGAACTAAAGGCCCTTTCCCAGGCTTACTTGGGCTGGAAGGGAGGTTTTCCACCTGCACTGGGGCCGTGACAAAACAGGCTGGGAACTGGTTTTTGGTGGTGAACAAAGCAGCCCGTGCAGTAGGTCTGACATGCCCCAGGAAGGCAGTGCCAGCCAGGCAGGAGCAGGGCTGGAGACGCGCCAGCAGCTGGGAGTCTTATGTGCAGAGTGTAGATAGGACCAGGAGAAAGGATGTTACAGGAGAACACTGAGTGAGTGGCATTTAAAGAGTCTGTGTGATCTCCTACCATGCATGAAGGTGGAAGGAATAATTGCATACAAAGTTTGTCTCGGGGCTGATGAAGGGCAGCAGCCTCCTCAGAGTGAAGGAGAAATGCAAAGTGGTCACTTTGGGATGGACCAGCAAGCGTGGCCAGACTGCTCCTTGCTCTGCTGCCCTCCTGCCACTTTTTTTTGGCCCTTGATTTGTAGGGCTGTGAGGTACTAGAAATACGTCTAGATAGAGGGGTCTTCCACATTGTGTGGGACAAAAGAAGGCTGCTTCCCATAAAGACCAGCCACCCCAATGACTGTCTCAGTTTGTACTTTCCATATTTTCATGAGATCTCAGGAAAGGTGAAGCTACCCATTTAAAGTGGGCCTTGAGCCTTCTCAGTGGAAAAATACAGTTGATGTAAGTCCTTTGAACACCAGCTGGAAAGTCTGCTGCCCTTCGGTCAAGTCCAGGAAGGGAGCTTGATTCCCAGCTGCGCTTCCTGGAAGTGTCTGAGTAGCAGAGAGCATTAGATATGTTCATAACTTCAGGTGCTGGAGGCACTGCACAGATGGCTGAGGTACAATGGGACTGTCACCAGAGGCTGCCTCTGAAGAGTCTGCGCTAGCTACAGGTAATCAGCTAGAGCTCACGCCAAGCCCAGTTGCCTGCTGATCAGTTGGGGTTATCCTCAGATAGCCATGTCTTGACAGACCTCCACATGAACAATGAGTGGAAGTCTAAATACTGACCTAAATGATTTGCATCTAATCTCTCTTCTATCTACAAAGCCATGAGAGCTGAGACAAAGCTGAGATAAGGTCTTGGTGTCTGTGCTGCTGTGCCCTTGTTCATGAGAGCAGGAGATGGACCTGAGCAAATTTCCTCTCCGTGCCTCCTGACAGCAGACCTGTCTATTTAGGTGGACCTTTCCCAGATTTAATATTCTGGGTTCAAAGGAGGCTTTACTCTGATTAAGATTTAGGGTAACATTTCTTTAACTAGGTATAGATTACAAAGATGAACTATTTTGTAACTCTAGTTTTAGGTTAGGGAGAAGAAACCACAGATGATGAAATAGTCATAAGTTCGAAGCTGTTTTTATTTTTTCTAGTGGATGAGTCCCAAATGACTAAAACAAACACAGCCAGAATTAACCAGCTGTACATACAGAATTGTATACCTAATGTTGGAACCTAAAATCCTCCTCTCCCTGCTAAAATTTCATACCACACTCTTATTACCTGTAGCCACCTTATTTATTATTTTTGGCAAACGGGTGCTGGATGTGTGAAGAACACTAGGGTTACAGACTCTAGGACATAAAACGGTGGGTGATTTATGTGAGACTTTTCTGAACTGACTGTTGTTATAAAGGAGACTTTGAACTTGGGTAGATCAAGCTGCACGACCTCAAGGCAAGCCTCAATCCCAAATAAAGAACTTGGGCTCCTCTTACAAGTAATTTTCCTCTTCTTGTTACTCCTATTGAGAGGCTGTTTCTGAATTTCTCTCTTTGAGAACCATTGCTGACCGCTAGTGTACGTGGTCTTCCACCTCCAGCAGAGCTAAAACAGCCCAACATTTCTCCTTCAGACTTTGCTTTCTTAGGCTAAACAGGTGCCTGGTGTCTTCCTTTCATCCAATGCGGCCTCCATGCCTGTGGCCATCCTAGAAACCCCTCTCTGCCTACGTCTCTCCAGGAGGGCTTGTCAATACATGGTCATGATTTTCCTGCCTCTGCCAGAAACACCTGGCCTGCTAGATCCAGCATTGCCCTTTCCAGCTGCAACACTGAAACTCCAGGCTGTTATTCCCTGTAGTCCTACTCCATTTCAAGTTATTTCTATTACCCGGAGTAATCCAAAGCCAAGAGTCTCATTCGCCTCCCTGTGGCCAATGCCTCTGAACCTCATGTCATCAGCAAATTTCTTTAGTGCATTCCTGTAATAGCCCACCAAGCCACCCTGTCTTTCAATCAGGCTTTCTCTTCCACTTGGGAAACCTGATAAGCAAAACCCACCATGCCAGCAGCCGTGGCTAGGGCTGTGCTAGTGGTCCATGGACTGCGGTTCTGGTATTTATTCTGGAAGTATCCAGAGATGGAGAAGGCTGGAGAGACTGCAACTCTTCCTCTGCTACATATAATTTTGTTTTCTTTTCCTTTGTTCTTATCTTTTTTTACATCTTGTGTTTTCCCAACCTTCTCATGTCCTTTGGCTTTAAGGTGCAAAAAGGAATGTGAATCCATACATGCATAAACTGTGACCATCCATGGAAAAAGATCTTCGCATGAGAGATTTCCTCAGTGCTGAACAGCCCCTTTTGTAGTGGATTTAGTGTTCATGGGTCCCCTGAGGCTTGAAGTTATCACCCATGACCTTAAGTACATGTGGTCAAACATCCTGTCCTCTGTGTTTTGTGGAAGCCCAGGGGGACACAGAGGGGATATTTTAACCACCACAGGGGCAATGACTTCTAAAGGTCAGCACTCTGATCCACTCTTCCTGACCAGACAGCTAATAATCTCCTTACTGACTAAGAAATTTGGTCAGCGTTAAGTTACATGTTTGACTGACTGTGGTAAGTGCATTTAGTTGGGATTTATAATCAAACAGGCAGGCGGCTCCTTAAACCCTTTCTTAGCATTCATAAGGATTAATTATTTTTAGTTTGAACATTGTAACTGAGGTCTTGCTACCTAAGACCTCTCACTTCTGCTGTACTAGTACTATTGACAAGTATCCTTCTATCTGCTAAGCTTCAAGCTCTGGGCATCAAATTTAACAACCACTTCTCCATCACATGGTGTGACATGCCAGAGGCATTTCCTGGGCTGCCACCCAACTGTCACCACATCATCCCCTGGGAAAGCAGAGTCTTCCTCTGGAAAAGCCCAGTTGCTCTGGAAAGGCCAGTGTCACCTGAAGGTATTAAATTTACTGCTCAATGTACAACTCACCTACTTGGCACGCAGAGAGGAGGTGTACATGGGTCAATAGGTAAATGGAAATGTGGGAGATTAGGGCCCAAAGCAGGTACAAAGTAGACTGCCACCAAAAATAGTAATTTACCCTCAATGCCACTAGTGTTGGCAGGCCTACCACAATCTAGTAACTCTAAGGAGAGATCTAGGTGGACTGCAGGAGCACTGATTTCCCCAGCCTGCCGAGTGGCCCAGACACTTGTTTGGATGCCCTTTCACCAGGACACTGTTGTCTGGATGCCCTTTCCAAAAGCATCATGAGAACTTCCACACCCACCAGTGGGAACATGCACTGCCATTCTGACTGAAAGCAAGCTTTTTGAGATAAACACAAGCACTAACATCACGGGATAGCAGGTGGAAGATATCTCCATTGGGTGTGGACTGGAAGGGTCCCCAAGCAGCAGTCGGATCCATTGTGGTGGCACCGGTATCACTTCTAACAACTACTCTTCTTTCTACCCCAATCCTGAAGCTTGAAGCTGTTTTCTGCTTAGTCTTCTCCCTCACTAAATCTTTCTGGGTCATCTTGAGGACTTCTGAGCCTTGAGGACTCCTCAGTCCTTGGTCAGCTGGACATCCCTTTCCTGACTCTTCACAAACTAGAGAGAAGAGAACAGGAAAGGTTTTGGGAACCTGATATAAAACATTCTGAGTGCATTAAACCAAATCAAGTAGTAAAAGGTTCATGTTTCTCAGCCAACATCACAAACAGCATGCAAAGATACGGGATTGGACACCTTTCAGTCTCCAGCTCAGAGGCCTGTCCCACCCACTGCTCCTGGGTGGCAGCAACGACAGCATGTTAGACTGCCAGGATGAGAAACTGTGCAGTTACACTGAGGGAGGAACATGTGATTGAGGAGTGTGGCTTGGCTGCCAGCAATTCAGAGGCAGAGATCCTCTTCAAGACTTGGCATGTCTGGTCAGGCAGGACACGTCTGGCTTTAGAGAAGTTCTGTTACTCGGGACCCTGGTCCCAGTGTTAGCAAAGTAGGAGCTCATGAATGTAGCAATGGGAATAGTTCTATGAAGCTCCTCAAATTTACAAACTTTCAGTAAGTTTCAGGCTGAGCTTTGGATCAATTGTTATTCCTTCCAGATTGCTTCACTCATCCCTCCTGGGTACTCTTGATCAAATCACAAAAATGCTGAGCAGATTCTTACAACATACTTTCTAATAAGCCCTTTAGGAAAGCAGAGTTGACAGCATCTTGCAGTTTTTTTCCACTTTCGTCTTTTTTAAAACTAGCTCCACAGCCTCTGCCAAATGCAAGGATGCCAAGTATGATCAGGCTGTGGATGGCACCATTCGTTTGTGTCAATCCTCTCCATGCTAGATGAGCAGACAGGACATATGGGCCTATCCTTAACAAAGTGTATACAAGAAATAGGAGTTTTCTGCAAATCAGTAAACTTCCAAGAGCAAGATTAACTCAAGGACTGCCAGATGCAGAGAGGAGTCACTGTAAGTTGGGAAAGTTAAGAAATGTTCTTCTACCTCCAATTCCTGTAAATACATCCTGGAAGGCGATGCAGTGGAGAGGAAAGGTCTCCAAGACCATACTGTACTGTACTTCATCTCCATGGACCAGTCTGGCAAATCAGCATCTCAGCCAGAGTATATTTAGCCTCTCAAACACAGCCTGCACCTTATCCTCATGTCTTGAGGTTAGTCTGGTCATCTGGACCATCTGGAGTGTACCCTGCCTGCCCACAACCCTCCTACAATTGCAGGGGTGAAAAGCAGAACTGTGAGTCCATGTTTGGGAAAACCTGTCTCTCTGGTAAGTGGAGAGAGAAGCTTAATCTGCTTAGCTTAATGAAGAGAAGGTGAAGACGTGACACAACTGCAATCTGTTAAGCACTACCACTGGGAGAAGGCTTTTGACAGTGGAGGGCTTTTTAATCTGGTAGACAGGCAGAATTAGATTCAGTGGATGGAAGATGAAGGCAGGCAGACACAGTCTAGAAATAAAGTGCATTTTTTTTTAAACTGTGAAAGCAACTAGCTGTTAAAGAACCTATGGAGAGATGCACTAGGTCCTCCAGTCCCTGAAGTCTTAAACAAAACCTGGTTATGTTTGAAATGATAGGTGTCACTGGGTCTGAAATGAGGGGAACCTGGTAGAGTTTTGCACAGAGAAAGCAGGACAGCTGGTTTATAAAAGACCCACTTAAAACAATCCATGAATTTACCTTTGCTTCCTAAAGGCTTCTGGAGGTCTGTTTAATAGCTGTTACCTTCCAGCCACAGGTTGTGCATCATGCAGTTGCGCATGTTCTCCACGGGAGAACATTAATCAGGCTGTTAATCACTTGCACATACTCCTCCTCTCCTGCTTCATTTTTCAAGGACCCTATGGCAACTGCGACCTCTGCTCCGTGCCCATACGTGACTAGAACATCTTGCCTCCTCTTGCAGCCCACCCTCATGCTCTTTTCTCATGCTGTTTTGTCCTTGCATCTCTCAGGTGCGGATGTTCCCTGCCTCTCCCCTGGATCCACCCAGAAGCTGCAAATGCATCTCAATCTAGCCAGAACATCTGGCCCCCAGTTTGGAACGTGTTTCTCCCCATTTTCAGGCTAGCTGGAGTGTGAGGAGGATCTCTGTTCAGGTTCACACTGAGTCCCAGATGCCTCTCCAGTCCCTACCTAGAAGCAGTTGTTCACTCTGAATAACTGAAAAAGTTCCCACAAGCAAGATGGTCTTGCTGTTACCCATCTGGTGACCAACAGGCCGCATGGGCACTATTGAGAGAATCAAGGACTTTCTCTCCTAGTAACCACAGTCATGGCAATGACATGCCCCATGGGCTTTTCCCATTCTCGCTGGCACTCTGAGCACTTGCCAGAGACCTTCTTGTCCAAACCCTTTGAGACAGTCCAGCCCTGAAGCCCTTCCCCAGAGCACAACATGCTTGTGCATTAATGTGTGCAGGAATGCAGGCAGCAGTTCCTGCCTCAATTTTCCTAGCAACCACCAAAGGTCTGTCCAGTTTTCTAGCTTGAACTCTGGGAAATCCACAAGATCTTAGCATGAAGGCATTCAAACCAATGCTCAGTCACACATGAAGTATGAACCCTTGGCTAGAACTGCAGTCTTTTGGATTATCTCAGCACACACTTTGGCCAGTGTATGTCAGATACATCCCATCATTTCAGCAGCACTGCTGAATTTACTTCTTCCTTCTCTCCTGCAGTCAGGGCTATCCCACCAGTGCTCTGTCAACACTGCCATCTCTATCGTGTCACATCTATCGTGACTTTCCTCATCAGATATCACAGAGTACCACCAGGTTTTTCTCTTCCCTTTTTTAGCACCACTTATAATGGGACTGGAGCTTTACGAGACCATGTTGCTGGTGACATGTGGGTCTGTGTGTTCCACCCAGTAACTCATTTTAAAGTCACTGGCCACTTTCAGACTAATTCGGCAAGGACTGGAGATCCAAGATAATAAATTTGCTTATGTTTCTTGAAAATAGGGGAATGCATAGAAGAGAGGAATCTTACTAAAAATCATCAGTGTAGAAAAATCAATGGACTGAGTTATATTCCTTATTAGACTCTGGAGTATCCACACAAGATGGAGACAACACAAATAAAAGGGGCAGAAATGGCCTGGTATCCTGGAAATTGCTTCCGTTCACATGATTCAGCACCAGAGAATTTGACTGCAAGGCACAGAAGAAAGCAGTCTTCATCACCCTTGATCCACCCTTTTCTTGAAGACCTCCCCTGCAGACCCATGGTCTTTTCCTCCTGGAAACCACAGAGCTAGGACCAGGGTGCCAGCACTGGAGACAGTGTTTGCTCAGTCTGTTGGTGGAGGATCCTCCTATCTTGAAGACATCTAACAAGCAGGAAAAGCACATTTTCCAGGCTCCTCTGGAGTTCCCCCTCTGCCTGCAAAGCAGCTATGTCACCCCAGGCGACCGGGTGGTGTGCCGAGGAGCAGAGAAAGCAGAGACTTCACCAAATGAGAGACTGAGAGTTTTCACTCCACAAGGATCCTGTAGGTGTTTGGAGATTTTACTATATGAGGAAAGCCTGTCTGCCAAGAGCAGAGGGAAATTCAGGGACTGGGGATTCCTGCCTCGTGCAAAGCCACCCCAGTGGGACAATGCTCACAGAGCCGGAGAGCTGAGCAATGGCTCCAGCAAGAGCTAGAATCATAGAATCATTTAGGTTGGAAAAGACCTGTAGGATCATCAAGTCCAACCCTCATCCCAACATCTCCCTGACCCCTAGACCACGTCTCAAAGTGCCACATCTACTCGTTTTTTGAACACCACCAGGGATGGTGACTCCACCACTTCCCTGCCACTAGGACTTACAAGTCATCCCCATGGGGTCATTGCTCTGACATGAGATCAGGTGTGACTCTACCATGTCCCCTGCCTGACTGGGATGCAGAGAGCATGGAGTGCTCCGAGACACGCAGCTCCCAATGTGCGCAAACATGCTCTGCACAGCTTGGAGAGCCGCTGGAGTCCTGCTCCTTCATAACGACCTGCTGTTACCTGTGGCTGTGACATGGCTTCTGGCCACACACTGGCCCCACTTAAAAGATGATCCTTGGACTCCTCTTTGTGTTTATCTGGATGCCCTGTAATTCCCTTGTCTTGGCTGCTCCTGGGATGTCATGGTGCTCTCAGTGCTGTCATGTTTTCCCAGCGCTGCCCCAGGGGTTTCCAGCCACACTTGGGTTAAACCTGTCAAAGCCAGGGCATGCCACAGAGAAAAGCAGGGCCAAAGACTCAGCAGGTGATGTCCTTGGAGAAGGAAAGGAAATTAAGCAGGTGCAAGGGCAAGAAAACGCAAGCACTGAGCATTACTGCACAAATCCCATTTCCCCTGCCCCCTGCCCTCCGCACAACAGCCTGTCCCGTTCCTCCAGCACCAATACTCCCATGCTGGGCTTGGGCAGCCCCAGGCTGGATGCTTCGATGCCCTCATGCTCCTATCCTTCAGATGAGCTCTCCCCAGGGACTGTCAAATCTGCTTGTGCTGCTGCTGACACCTATCAACGGCATGGCTCGGGCATTCCTGGGACAGACACAGAGCGGGGACGGCACCGGCAGCCAAAGCCGCCGTGCCGGAGGGGCTGGTGTGCGAGGCCGTAGTGATGCGCGTTCTGCTGGCACACGCGAACTCGCTCTGCCCGTGTAGGGCAGCTGAGCTTTAGCTGCCTTTAGCTCTGCTGAAAACCTGTATTCTCTCCTATTAAAGACAGCCACCATCTCCAGATACAGCCAGGCCCTTTGTCTCAGCCTGCAGAGACGGCAGCTACATCTGGAGGAGGCATTGATGTACAATGTGGAACCACCAGAAAGAGACTCAGAGTCACTGCAGCAATGAAAGAGCAGCACTGCTTGATCCCCAGGGCCTTGGAACTCCACTGTCCATCTCTGCTTTGCACCCTCCCGCTCAGAACAAGAGCATCAAAAGGTGGCAATTCCTACATAGGCAAAGGAGAAGGGCTGGTAAGCAGAGAGCTCTGAGCTCCCGGCAGCAGACATAGGGTGGGAGAGGGGTGAGCTGGGGAGATAAATGGGAATGACTTTCAAAGGGAAACTGCCACAATATTGTGCATGGATTTTCCAGTTCTCCCTCCCTAGCCAGGCTCCCTGTTCACTCAGTGACACTTACAGAGGCCTCCTAGAAACACATTTTTGCACCAAGTGCTGCTGCCTGTCGTGTTTTCTGGGGCCACCCCAGATGCGGTGGGGATAGGAGGGGAGGAGAGGCACAGCCGCGCTCAGTGCCCCGGGCAGGAGACGTGGGGATAGGGGACAGGGAGCTCTCTTTTGGCTCTCCTGATGAAACTCCAACTGCCTTTATTTCCCATTACACCATTGCTCTGAAATACCAGGCTGCACACACCAATTTGCTGCTGTGGGGTTACTCCTCCAGAAGAGGTTGCAATATAAATGCATTAATTTTCATGAGAAAACAAGTAGTATGGAAGGATTTGTTCTGAAACCCAGGGAGATACAGAAGCTTGTCAGAGGGAGAAGGAACAAGGATGAGCGCTACCCATCCTCAGTTGTTACTGGGTTTGGGACCCATGCACTGGGCTATGCTTGCTTTTCCAGACCAGGAGCAGGGTCTTCAGGGTGGGATGGTTCACCCGAGCCATAGTGATGCTTCTTTAAGACACCTTAGAGTAGGAAAAAGCTGCAAAAGAACCAGGTGCCGTCGAAAACCAGGCGTTAATGCAGTTGTGAGCATCCATGCTTATTTGAAAATAATAGTTTGAATAAAGCTCCAGGACACAATGAAGAGTCACTTAATGCCAAGGAGATTATGATCTATTAGACAATGAGGTTCATTAAAGAGAAGGGCTGGCAAGCTAGAGAGAGTGAAAAACTGCATTTCCTGAAGCTGAACTTCCTAAAAAGACCCGTATGTAAAGGCAGCACATTCTCCTTTGACAGCCCTTATAGGCTGGGATGTAAAGTAGAGGATGGGAGTGAGTCATTATAACCTTTTTTTCCCCTTAGCAGATAAGGAAACTGAGGCACAGGCAGCCAATTAAATGGAGATAATCAGTGCATTTCTGAGAGATAATGTGAAGACACCCAAACTTCTCTTCCAGGCCATAAACATCTGTAGTTAATGACAAAATGTTAATTACTGGCAATCAGCTAATGAGGGTAAAAGCTGAACTAATTTTCTGCTGCCTGAAATGCTACTCTAGCCCATGTTTTGCCCATCAGCCGAACTGCTATTTAAAAAGAGGATGAAAAGAAAAAAGAAAAAGCATTTTGGCACCTCACTCTGCCTCCCCTGCCAGACCAGATTAGTGGGGGGGTGAAGGGGGGGAATTCTCTGGTGCAGACAAGCCCGAGTTCATTTTCCTGTGGCGGGCAGTGAATCAGCTATCAGCCGAATGCCGGGCTCAGGGGCTCTGCTGCCCTGTCCTGCCTCCCACTGAGATCAGCTCAAATGGCTTGATGCAAGGATGGAAATCCTGGCTCTTCCTTACACTAAGCGCAGACTCGGAGCAACTCTGCTCTCCGCAGAGGGACAGGGACAATTTGCCGCCCCTCTTTTTGCCCGTCTAGGGGCTCAGCCCCACTCTGCTACAGGTCTAAATCACCCCTTTGTTGCATTTTGAAGCGGCAGCTGGAGATGACACTCCTGGAGCAGTAAAGCCAGCACGTATCGCTGCTGTGCATGAGTAACCAGCAGCCATTCTGGAGGAGTCTGTGCATTACCGCTGGGCAGAATGATTCATCTGTATGTCACAGACACGGTGGCAATAGCCCTGCAACAAAAGGCAGAGCTATGGGGTAATTTGTCATTATGGTGACTATCAGCCTTGGACTGATCAGCCTGGGTGGTCACATCTCTGACGCATGCAGTGAAACCTCTTTGTGGCACCGAGGAGAGAAAGACACCAGGTTGGAGTCGCTGAGGATCTGGCCTTAGCGGGAAGCCTGAATCAGTGTATTGTACAAAGTGGTTTTGGGGTTATGGGGATGTTTAATAAAGTCTTCCACAGTGAGCTAGGGGGCTGAAGATTAGCTGTCAGTGTTGTCTACAGTACAGTAAAAACAACTTTGACTGGCACTGTGCTTTCCCCTGCCCTGGCACAGCTGGTTCACGGTAACTCCATGCTCTGGGACCAGAAATGCCAGGCTGAAAATCATGCAGGATGAACAGCTAAATGTCCCTTATCCTTGGACTCCACTGCCAGCGGCAGCTACTTCTGAGAACTGCTACCTCCAACATTCAAACTTTTAAAGCTGGTCTTTCAGATCAGTCCCAAGCCCCCTGGGATTTGTCTGTGGCCCTTTTCCTCCGGTCACATTAAACCAGGTTTCTCATGCAGCACATCCTGGCTGTTGTCCCACGAGCCCTTCTCCGCACCCTTGGGAGCCCAGGCTGGCACCCAAGCAGTTGCAGAGCTCCCACGGCCCCGCACCCCTCCAACCCAGCAGGTGCCTTCAGGCACTAATGCCAACAGATGTGTTTTCTGCCCAGCTCCCAGAAGAAGAAAACCCCTCCTGATTAAGCCATTTCCAAGCTTTTTCATGAAGCTCATCCCTTTGCAGATTCACCTCCCCACCGGCTGTCAATCAACTTCTACTGCTGGTGCAATTAATTCCATCTCCCTTTGCAGCCCCAGTCCATGGCACGCAGGGAGAGCTATCACATTTCATGCTCTAAAGGGCTTAACACCCTTCTACACACACAAACATCCGCACACGAGCAGGGTGGCCGTCAGGGTGACTTGAAACAGGCTGAAGGAACGGGGAATAAGCGTCTTGCCTCCTAGATGAGGCCACCCTAAGTCAGATTTAGGGGATGAGAGGACAAAGCAAACGCGAGCTGCTCCTGTGCGGTGCCGCATGTGCTAACCGTAACACACATAAGCCTCTTATCCAGGTCAGTACTGTGTCCGCCCCACAGCCCTGGCATTTTCTCACTCGGGCCATTTGTAGCTTGTTTTCCAAGCCAGGAGCTGCTGCAGCATCCTGGTAGTCCTTGTCCCAATTAAAAGCTACCTGCCTTGCAAAGGGGCGAGGTGGAGAAGTGGCTGGGGGGCCACAAAGCAGAGCGCAGCAAATACATTCAGTGTTCAACTCCGTGGAGCCCTGGCACTAAGGCTGGGGGTCAAGCTGTGCACGCCAAGCCCGGGAGGAGTATGTCCTGCTACGTGGCATTTCCAGAGACAGCTGTGCCAGCCCCGAGCCCAGGGAGCTACGGGAAGCCCGGGGATGGCTCTGCTGCCAGCAGATCCCCGTGGCTGCCTTGGCTGCTCAGCACAAGATTTCTGCTTCATCTGCAGGGGACTCAGTGGCTTTGGGGAGGCAGCACAGAATGAATGACAGAAAACGTATTTAATAAAACTGTGGAGCCATTTTCCATGTGCTCTCATCCAAGGCTATCCAGGTGCTGTGCAATCTTTAATATGTTAAGCGTCCTGGTACCTAACAGAACTGGCTACTCTCATTTGAATTTTGTATGTGGGGAAGATGAGGCACAAGTGGGGCAAAGCGAGCATCTGGAAACTGCAGAGAGATGCAATGTGCCAGGGACACCGGCTCTCCAGTAACCAAACCTGCCCTATTAAGCAATTCCAGAAGCTGGGAAATGCCCCTTTAGAAGGAGATCTCCATGTAGCTACCACCCAAGCCAGTGAGGGCACAGGGAGACAGAGCAGACAGGCAGGACCGGGGCTGGGCAGCCCGTGCTGGGGCTGTGTGTGGGATGGAGAGCAGAGCAAGGGAGTGACAGAGCTGCCTGTCAGCGTGTCCTGCTTCTGGCTGCTTCAAGCCCCCACTCAAAGCCAGACTAACCCACCACCCAGGGTGCCTGGCGATGCGATGCTCAGACATCACCCATGAGCTGCAGAGGGAGAGCCCTGGCCAGGGCTGGGCAAAGCAAGCAGCCAGGAAGGAACTGGTAAAATCATTATTGCTGGGAAAAAAATAAGCACTCCGGGCCACAGCAGAGAAGGCTACACCACAAGTGAAAATCATGGGTGGTTTTTTCCACCCCATGAAAACGTGCAGAGCTCACCAGGAGGGTGGTTGATGGGTTTCTCTGCACCCACCACTCTGTTGTGGGGAGCTTCCAAGGGGAGATCAGTTTACTACAGAGCCTGGGACTGGAAGCCAGCCCTGCCCTGACACCAAAACCCAATCCCTCTCCATCTTCTGCAAGACTCTTCCAGCCAGCTCCAAAGATCCCCAAATTCAGCACATTTCCCAGCAATGCCACCGCCCTCTGGGCTGATGCCACAGAAATATATTTCTGGACTACTGCTGCCAACAGCTCCCCAGGTGACTGTAGCGGGAAAATCCTACATGTCACTTTAGTTTATGATATTCAGGCTACATTTTACAAATGTGCTCTCTCTGGTTCAGCTCGGCGAGAGCAAATGAGCTGCGTGACTGGTGTGCAGGGGTTGCTGCACCTCTCGCTTCTCCCGCATTAGCACAACATGGCTGGTGCGCTTGATGCTGCAAGATTGAATCGATAACTGCTATTGTTATTACCTTTATTAATCAATAATAATATCCTTATTTCCTCTTGTGGGGCTTCCCAGCACATCCTTTCATATTTATCCTCTGTCTTATTTACGACCCAAGCTTGCATTCAGATCTGGGCGAGCATCTGCCAGCACTGACCCAGCTGCCAAAACCCAGCCGCGCTATCGCAGACAAGTCCCTTTCAGGGCAAGGACGATTCAACCGCCTTCAATCATCCCGCCTGCGAGGAAGGAGCCTCACAGAGCCAGGGCCAAAGCCGGCAGCTCCTCTAGGCAGCTCTGTCTGAGCTGAAGGGGCTGGAAGTACCTAACGTCCCTCCAGGGAGACACAGAGACATCTGCTGCAGCTGTAAAAATATATAAAATGAGGCAAGGTTAATAGTGGCTATCTTGGGCGTGTGCACATGTCTCCTTTTTTCATACTGAGGGCTGTGTAATGGTCGATGCCTTTACCTTGATAGTCTCCCAGGGGAGAAGGGACAGCGTGGTGTCCCCAATGCCCAGGCAGGAGCTGGTGTGTGGGCAGCCACTCGCTGGAGGACAGACGGGAGGTCTCCAGCAGAGCAGGGATTTACACCGCAGGCTTCCAAGTGCCAGGTGAGAGGTTTCATCGTCGGCGCCATCCTTCCTTCCTTTAACCAGTCTGTGTGCCCCTCCCTGGCTTCACACTCATCCTCTTTCTGATGAAACCTGGTTGGTCCTACCCTGCCTGGCAACACCCCTTCAAAAACCACAGCAAATTCCTGAGCTAAGCCACATTTTACCAGTGAGAATCGACCTCTACATGAGAGAGCTCTTGCTCTCAGAGAGAACAAAAGTCGTTCAGCCTAATTGCTCCTGGCAGCGCGTTCTGCCGCGGTGAAGGTGGGAGCATGGTGGCAGGGGAAGGCAGAGCTGCTCCTTTGCAGCGAGACTCAAAATCCATCCTTTGGAAAAGCACAATGTGAGGCTGGGCTCGATCCTTCAAGTCACTGGTGCTGTGGAGAGCCCAAATCTGCCTTGCACACATACCCAGCTCTGAGTGCTACAAGGAAGCTTCTCTTGCTTTATTTTTACTTCTATGGAAAGCCCAAAATACGTCGCAAGTGCGAATTTTCATCGTGGAGAGGCTTTTTCGTAGACCCTTTGTTTCAGCAGCCTTTGCAATAGTTAATTTTGCCTCTCAGCTCCCAGGAGGGAGGGAAGGGAGGGAAGGAAGGAGGGAGGTGTTACTATTTGCCAAATAGGGCTGTGAGGTGGATGGCTGAGAAATGAAGTCTGTGGCCTGGTGGTGCTTCTCGAAAGCATTAACACACTTTCTTCCTTCTCACTCATCGGCACAGCGACATTTTACACTTCTGCTTGGGTCTGGTTCTCCAGAGACCTCGTAGTCGTTCCCTAATGCCTCTCCTTTCACAGCAGCTCGAGTAAGAGTCAAAGCCCCACACTGCAGAGAGGAAAATGGCTCCTCTGCAAAGCAGCAGCCTAGTACCAAACCCCAGCAGAGGCTGGGAAAGACAGGCTGGCTGTGGCACCTCATCCAAACCCAAATAGTGTAGGAAAATGAGAGGGAAATTTTAAAGGAGAAAATTAATAGAAATTTAAAGGAATATGGATCAACAATTTCACACTTCTGAAGGCTGAAAGCCTGACTTTAGTTAAATTAGAATCAAAGAATCATTTCGGTTGAAAAGACCTCTAGAATCATCAAGTCCAACCTTCATCCCAACATCTCCCTGACCACTAGACCATGTCCCAAAGTGCCACATCTACTCGTTTGTTGAACACCTCCAGGGATGGTGACTCCACCACCTCCCTGCGCACACTGTTCCCGTGCCTATAGAAGGACTTTGTGGACACAAACCCAAATGGATTTCAAATTGCCTGGACTTGTGAGCAGGCTAGAAATGAATTGAGATTTCCTGGCCATCCCCAGCGCAGGGATGCTCAGGATCGGTCTTCAGCAAAAGCAGGTGAGGAAGAAACCCCCTGTCTGCTAGTGCTGGGTATGCTCAGGAGACGTGCAGGTCACCTGCGATGGTTGGACCTGGCTGTGTGAGCCCACACTGCCTTTCCAGAGCCATCCTCTTTGCCCAGCTTCTCTGCTGGAGCGAGCTGCATTTTGGCAATGCTTTCTCCCCTGGCAGAACAGGAACAGATTTTAAAGCTTTCACTTGCTCAGAGAAAATAAGCAGCATTTCAAACCATGCTTCAGGTGACCATGCTCATGCCTTTTGGTAGCTGAACCTCACAGAGAGAAACCAACATTCATGGGCAAACAGGGAAGGTATTTTCCCCTGAAAGAAGGTGCTGCAGTGAGGCAGGGATATATCAAAGAAAGATTTTCTTTCTTTGAATGTCACAAATGAACTCCATTAAGCAGTGACTGAGCAGACGGCACTAAAACAAACACCAAATTAAGCACACCCACTCTACGGGGAGAGGTTCTGCCTGCCTCCTCCTCCCACACTCCTGCCAGGGAAGAAGATGAACCTGAAGGGAGGGCACCTGGAAGGACCATTTCTGGAGGCTGGACTGGGAGAGCTACTGAGGGGAGTGGGATGTGCAGGTGATGAGGATGTGCCAGATGGGAAAGAGTCCTCTGTGAGGACAGTGTGATGAGCTGGCAGTCCTGAGCCTGGAAAGGCTCTGAGAAATGGAGAACTAAGGGAGGTGCTGCCAAGTGTGGCCCTGACATGACAGTCACTGGGGATGGGATACTGGGATCCTCCAGCAAGATGGGTTGGGGAATAATGCTGAAAGTAAAGGGCTTGATGGCCTGGAGAGCAGGGGTCCGCTGTTACACTGGAGGGACCTGGGTAACCTGCAGTAAACCAGGCTGTTCAAAAAAGTGCTTTCTCAATCCTTGCTGCTTTCCCCTCCTTGCTTTCTGATGGAGAAAGGGCAGCAGCACGACTGGGACGAGCATGGGCACAGTTTGTCCAGGTGCTCAACAGTCCCATAAGTGAGACAGGCTTGAAGGAAACTATTTCCATCTCTGCTGGGAGGGAGCGGATCGGGAGAGAGAGGCGCCAAACCCAGACTCACCCTCACCAGAGGGTGATCGCCTCACGGGAGCTGAGTGGACCTCAGAGTATGGCTCCATCACCAGTCCCACTCTGCTGCCATCCCCAAGGAAGATAGAAGGGACTTTCTGTCCAGGTCAGAGCACCAGGTCTGAGGGAGTGAGGAGGGAAAACGCAGGAGAACCTTGCTTGGAAACAAGGAGAAAAGGGAGTAGTGGGGAATTAGTGGGGGCCATGGTGTGGAGAAAAGCAGAATGATATGCAGGGGATAGGGCAGGCGCCGTGTTAGAGGTAGAGGAAAGCCAGGTGGTGGGCATATAGCAGGTCTATCCAGCCCATTCCAGCTCCAGTTTTCACTTTTTCTACAGTTTTCTACTTAAAACTGCTGCAGGTGAAGGATGGCGGCAGCAAACCCCTTGACATGAGTGGGAAGCCAGGTGCAGGCACCTCCTGGGCACCAGTGATGCCCAGGACTTCTGCCACCATTTCAAGAGGCTGTGGCTTTGGTGTGCTAATTAGGGCAGGCTCTCATGCTGGGCCAGCTCAGCCATTTAAAGGTCAATAAGACAGAAGTTGGGACACCACTGAGATGGCTGCGGGCACATTCAAACACAAAGGCAGGCAAGTGGGTGGGTGCGCATCTCTGTGTGTAAAAATCTTCTCCCCCCAGCAACTTCCTCTACAGGACAAGAAATCTAAATCCTATGAGCAATCCCATTGCAATCGCTTCTCAGTTTCCTTACCCTGTGTTTTTTGTAGGGTTGCAGAATTTAGGTTCAGAAAGGTCTCTGATTTCTTTAGTCCAGCCTCCTGCTCAAATTAGGGCTAGCTTCAAGGTTGCTCGGGACTTCATTAGCTGAACCTTAAACATCTCTGAGGACTGAGATCCTACCATGTCTCTGGACCCTTGTCTCAGTGCTGCACCACTCTCACTATGGAATTTTGCTTCTATATATCGAATGAGCATTTCCCTTGCTGCACCTTGTGCTGCCGCCTCTCATTCTTTCCTCTGCCCCTTTGGCTCTTTGGTCTCTGTAATCTGACTTGAAGTAGCAGAAGGCAACAGATTTTTCATCTTCTTGTTGCCAGAGTGAACAAGTCCAACTCCCTCTGCCTCTCCACACACATAATGTCCTTCTGCCCCTTCACCACTTCAGCAGCCCCCGCTGGACTAGCCCAGATTGTCAATCTCTTCTTCTGTATTGGGGACTAAGAAAGAAATCTCAGAAATGCAGGGCCTGCAGCCACCTCATACAGCCCTAGTACAGCCCCTCTTCCCAGGGTGGCCAGAAGACATTGCACCCCTGATCTGGGAACAACTTCAGTGTCACTTGGGAAAAAATACAAAGAGAGAATAAACATAACTAAAGTTATGTTAAAGTCCATGCTGAAAAGTGCAACTGGTTTTCTTAGTCCTTTTGTCCTGGTTTGAGTTAGAACAGAACCAATTTTGTTCAGTGATTTTCCTTTTCGGCCAAGTCTCTTCTAACTAACTGCACTTCTGAAGTTAACGGCAGATTTTCGCAGACAGTGGCTGCTTCTAGCAGTGCAAACGCTCCATGTTTAAGGTGACTACCAAGGATCGGTATGCAGACCAAGGTCACTGCTAGATCTTGTGTACCACACCGGCGGGTGCAGTAAGAGGTCACACCTGGGGGGAGGAGCAGACAGGACAGGTGACCCTGAACTGAGCAACCAGGGATTCCATCCCATATACATCATATTCAGTATAAAGCTGAGGTGTCATGAGGGTCTCTTGCTTGCTGGCTCTTTCTTCCTCTCTGGCTTCCTCTTGTTCAATGGCCCACATCTGAGGAGGACCCTGTCCATTCTGCCTTTGCTCCCGATTCACATGTTCCTGAACCCAGTTCCAGAACCCAGCTCCTGAACCCAGTTCCCATCTGGCGCTGAGCCCAGTCTGGGACTTCACCCGTGCCTTAAACTGAGCAAAGGACTTTGTCTTCTTTCAGTGACACCCATCCCCTCTCCTTCAACTTCAGTGACACCTTTTTTTCCCCCTTGGGAATGTCCCTGCTGCTCTGGCTCAATTGCGAAGCAGTGAGACACTGTGCTGGGAGGACACATTTTCTGAGCTGACTTTAGCCTGACTTTGCTCACCATGGACATTTTGCCTTCCAGCATCGCATGCCTTGTTCCACGTAGCCTTTCCCCAGAGCAACTCATTGGTGCCAGCCCAGCCACCCCCACTCCTCATCCAGCCCAGTCCTGTCACCTCTCTGAAGCCCCCAGCAAGGTGTCAGCCTTCATTAGCAGAGGAGTGTGAGGTTTTGCTGATACAATTTCCCAAGTAGTCTGGCTGAACACACAGTTTGAGTGGAGCAAAGGCACTCCAGGACTTCCCTCAGTGCTTCAAGCTGGGGGCCTTGTGCTGGCATCCCTGACCTCAGCTGGGGTCAGGGCTTCCTGAGGCCTGTCCTCCTGAGGATTTTCTCTCAGGACACATGCACAGAAATATCTATCTCCATCCTACGATCTGTCCCGTCTCCCTCTCTAGAAGCGATCTCTGACCTAGAAGTTTCGAGGAGTTTCAGCTCTTTTTTTATTATAAATATCCAGACACGTCAGTGTCAGAGGGAGATGCATCATTCTTAATCCTTCCCAATAGTATTGACTAGACAAATCAGGAAGAAATTAATTAAGCAAAAGAAAAAACAGGCCGAATACCTGGGAAAATGTCTTGCCAGTGAATTGCTTTCTGATAATCTCTTAGGGATTTGGGGGAGGCTGTGATACTACCGGCATTTGAAAATAAGTGTGGAAAAGCAACAGAGAAAGCCATGGGAGTGATGTGTTGGTGCTGGACGGTACGAACTAAAAAGGAAAAAACAAGGCTTCGATATCTGTGACACTGCTGGAAGAAGGACAGATTCACCCAGCTCAGATTTTGGAAAATCCCAATAATGTAAATTCCTTAAGTACAAGCCAAGCCTATGAATAAGATAAATCTCTTAGTCACTTTGCCAGTGATATTCTTCTAATCTCATCCTTCCTCAACGATGCTGCTCAGAGAGTGAAACACTTTGCATAAATGGGTTTGCTGCTTAGAGCAATCACTCATGCCTCCCACTCCGACCCGAGGATTAGAGAAGTTCCCTGGATTAAGGCTGTTACTATTTTGAGCCCGGGGTGAACCAGCTAAGCAAAGGCTCAAGGGAACTTTGGAGCAATTGCAAGAGAGAGAGCAAAAGAGAAGTGGAGGCAAACAGGAGGCCACCGTCACCTTAGGGAAGAGCATGTCCCACACTGGTGCTGAACTGTACTTAAAGTGCCTCACAAACAGAAATGACCCAATAGCAATGAGTTATCAACATATGCGGGGGAAGGTAATAATAACACAAATGCCAATCAAGCCAATTTTTTCTTAAAAAATAAAAATGACATTGAACTGACAGTGCTGTTTCCAGAAATGCTGATTGCCTTGTTCCCCAGCAGACTTCTCTGTCTGCTGAGAAGACCCTGCAGCTTCAAATTCAGAGCCAAGCTCTGCTGAGCTGTTCCTCCTAAAAGAGAGGTTGGAAACAACCTGCTCAAGGTTAAAAAGCGAGCTGAGAATCAGAGACAGATCCCCTGAGCTTCAATGCCCAAGAAGCATGGTAGAGCCATTTACACCCAAATGAGGAGAGCCCCCTCACTAGCTCAGATTTCAGACAGACTCCAGGTTGCTTTATGGAGCCTGGAGCAGGCTGCCCAGGGAGGTGGTGGAGTCCCCATCCCTGGAGGCGTTCAAAAACCGAGTAGATGTGGTCCTTCGGGACATGGTCTAGGGGTCAGGGCGATGCTGGGATGAACGCTGGACATGATGATCCTAGGGGTCTTTTCCAACCTAAACGATTCTATAAGTCATTCTGGATGCCAAAAAGAGGAAAACCATCCAAATAACACCTAAGACCACCAATAACCATTTGCCTTTTGCTTACTGTTCCCTTGTAGCACACGTGAGAACTGTTCTCAGTACTACTTAGGCAGCATATACTGTAACAAAGCATGTAATCCCTTAAAATACAAGAGCTTTCCTTATAATCCATGCTCATGTAAACCCCGACAAATGTTTCATACATTCTTATCACACCAACAGGAAATAGTTTTAATGTCTCTGCCAGACACACAAATTTTCAGAAGCGCCTATTACACTTTTACTTTATCAGTTCCCAAGAACTGCTCCCTCTCACCATTTTTCTGTGGAGACCCTCTCTGCTGATGCTCTCCCTGCCCCACAGGAGAGTTTCCAGCAGCATTTCCAGTTGGATACTGGAAAAGCAAAACAGCGATTCCTCGGAAGCCAGACGGTTTTTGCTGTTAGCAGCATCAGATGGGGCTTTCAGTGTTTTGCCAGAATAACAGTGTCCTCATGCAGTTTTCTGCCTAGGTTTGCAGAAGAGCTTCTCTGGGCTTTGGTTAATTAAAATACAGTCCATCTTGAGCAACTTTTGAACTCAATTTCTGTAGAAGATAGGCGAGGCTGCAGGCTGTCCATCACATTCTGTATGTCCCCTGCGCCAACACTGTAGTTTTCTATTTCACTGTAAATCATCCATTTTAATTACACGCAAGACAATTATTATTGTTTTTTAGCGAATCATTTTTCTCTCAGTAATTAGCAGTTGCCAGTTCAACTCAGCCCAGTGCTGGTGTAACCCAGTGACTTCAAGGCTGTGTTTAAAATCTCTTTTCTCCCACATAGCAGCTCATCATAAACAATACCACTTTTCCTGCCTTGTCCGCTGGACCTGTGCTGCACCACGATTATCTTGAAAACTCCCAGTCAGGCCAGTAATGAGGAGCGTTTGCTGTCTGAGCACAGCAGGTACTGCCTGACAGCAGAAAAACTTGGCCAAGAAAAGGCAGCTCACCTCCTTGACCGCATTTCCTTGCTATACGCTTCAAATCCTGGCTGCGTCTGTCTCGTTATAAAAATGTCAGACTGTCTCTAACACTTATTTTTGCTCGCCACTTCAGTGTGGCCTTACTTGGCAACTTCTCCCATCTGTTTACTACTCTTCAGTGTTGGGCGTGCGTTTCCGAACTGCTGCTTGCTTATAAAAACGTGATCACTCAGCATTTGCTGAGCACCTAGTTTTGAAGCGGTTTAGGGGTTTTATAGCCGAGCAAGGATCCCTCACAGCTTTCCTTGGGGGAAATGAAGATTTCTAGTCCTGCTTTATGGTGGCGTGAAAGGGCCTCACATATCACTACAGGTGAATCCAGGTCCAGACAAGACTGTATCCAGCTGTAGCAGCTATATGCGCACTGAGTATCTGTGTTCCAGTATAATCATTAGAGGTCTAGTCAATGTTGACAGTGGAGCCCCAGGAGTGAGTCAGCTGAGCAGATGTAGGTGTCTAGCTCTCCAGCTCCACTGACTGTATTGACTAGGGGCATGATTACCTACCTTGAGATGTTTTCCACTATGAAATCACTGTGTGGGCATGAGTCAAGCTCTTGATTTTTCACTGCCTAGACATTCAGTCCACATGCAGACACCTACGTGGCAACACTCGCATTGAGGTGTCTACAATCCAGAGCTGCGTCCTGCCTCGTTGATGTGCCCAGGATTACAGCTTGTTTACAAAGCTCAGTGGAGAAGCTGAGATCCTTGGGTTGCTGCTCATCCTCCTTCACCCACTTGAACTGGAAAAGGAACCTCCTCTAGTCAAGATGTCACCACAGGGGAACTACTCCAAATGTGCCCTCTTAGAGCCAGGGAGCAACCCTTCACCTGGGCTGAGACCTGGTTTTTACCCAGTGACCAAGCTGCCACCTTGACTCTAAAACCTGCAGTTTGGTTAATACTGATCTATAGGGTAACTCTCATTCGACTATGTTTGCTGCTCGGTTCCCCACACCCTTCAGTCTACTTCTTTTTCTCTAAAAGAAAGGCAAACGCTGGCTCTGCAGAAAGCAGAGGTGCCGCTCTCCAGGCACTCGTGGAGGCTGGCTGTGTAGTTTTCCTCCATGTCACAGTATGCTGTTTGCTTAGAAGTCTTCTAAGGTGGCTTAAACACGTCCCTGACAGGAAGATTTCTTTACCACTTGTATTGTCCAGCAAGGGCTCGCTACTATTCCACCACCAGAGCCCTGACATCCCAGTGTCAGAAAGTGCTCAAGCCTAAATTCTGTAACATCCTTATATCTTGGATCTTTCCAGGTCAGCCTGCTTTTGTGACCTGGTGAGCTTCCTGGCTGACCAGCCAGAGGGGAAGATCTTTTTCAGTGGGTGGACATAGAGCACTGGTATGGGGATTGAAAAAAACCAAAAGACACCCAGGCCTGCTCCGTGGGCCGCTGTGGTTCAGCCTAGTTGCGATAGGTGTGATAGATCACCACACTGCACTGCACATGCAACTGGGAGGAACAGCTGAAGTGCTGGTCTATCAGTATAAACATACCAGTGACAGCTAAAAGTGGTCACCTTCCAAAGGACTGCTTCCTGCACAGGAACATCCTGGGCTGGGGCAGCTCTTGTGTTGTGTCTCCAACTCTGCAGTGAGCTCAGCAGAGACCTCCAGAAAAGTGCCTTGCATCCGCTCGGCAGCCCAGATGTACACCATGGCCCCGAGCTGCCCTCCGCAGGAAACGCTGACCCACAAGTGACCACTTAATCTCTTTCTCTATCCAATTTGGCTTAGCCACGTGGCATCTGCCTTCCACCGCACTGCCGTAAATACGCGCACGGCCAATCCCTGCCCAAGAGTGAGCGCTGGGATCAGCACCTGCTGCGGCAGCGCATGATGGCCGGAGGCTGCTTGGGAATCACACTCATCTTCTGAAGACAGAGGGGTCAGGCAGCATGTTAGTGGGAACCCAGGTCCCTGACTTCCTTGGTCCTCCGATCATGTCATGGAAGCCCTGGAGGGTGTGCAATGGGGGAGTGGGGTGATGCAGTGAAAATACCTACCTCAAATGCTGCTGTGCGTATTTCAGGAGGGAAGAGAACCAGCTCAAGGCAATGTAGATACGGTGATTTGAAAGGAAACAGATTAAAGACAGACACGTGAGTGCAGCTGTGTCCCAGCACTTACGCCATACACATTTATAGGTAGATAGATATCTGGCAGAAATCCCTCCCTCCCTCCCTGCCAGGATATAAATCATAACAAGGGCAGCCTGCAGCCCACCCGTTACATCTGAGGCTGTGTCAGAGGGTTACCAAATAGTGTTGACCAGGAGGACTCGTGGGTTTTCTCTCACCCCTGGGAACCAAATACCACCGGGCAGTTTGAGAAAGGGGACTCAGAGGGTCTATATTTGTCCCAGACGTGGTTAAGGCAGGTTGAATGGCAGGGATCTGGATGGTTTTCCCTATCTCCATGTGTTTGTACAGCCTCATATTGACTCATCAGTATCCCCAGCATACAAATAGCTAAGTGCTTTAGGGGCATCTACCTAGCAGTAGAGACCTTGGCCAGTGCTGGTGGCTGGAAAGTGTATGAAAATGCAAAGCAGCTGTCAGTGGAAGTGAGTTTTGAATTCCAGGTTGTTTCATTTCCATCTGAGCACATTTTCTCTTCTTTTACAGGATACAGAGAGAACATGCTCTCTTGTGCCTAAGCACCACTCCTTGTCTCTGCAATACAACAGAACAAATAGCCTAATCAGGCCAAAATGCAGAGCATGCTGAAAAACTGGGAACATTCAGGATGGAGTTGGAGAAGGTGAAAACCTCCCCCATAGCCTAGGAGGGCTGGTATTGCTGCTCCGATCACAGCAGCGATCCCCCTCTGATCACCATGGGGCAGAGGATTACCTGGTGAGAAAAGGCAGATTGCTTTGTCCCTGCCCATTGGAGAGACATCACCTGGAGAGGGATGAAGTTATATATCCTATGGAAGGAGATACACAAGTGCAGAAAGGCAGAATTGGGAGTGACACAAAGAAGCAAGGAGCAGATGAACGTCACTGGGCTCTTTTGGTGGTTGTGGGATTGCCTGCAGGAACGCATGAGTGAGGCTCCATCAGGTGCAACACAACCTTATGCTGATCAGAGAAGCAAAGCACGTGTTTTCCAGCTTCCTCTCTCCCAAGATCATCCCCCTGCACTTTCTCTTTCATCAGAGAAACCTGATCACAGTGGCCTCCTCACATCCATTACAGGGAAAAATAACTGGATCCAACCCAAACAGAAAATAGAGCCATGCTATGGTAGCAAACCTCCTGCCAGCTCCAGAGGAGACTGCAACATTTTCCCGCTATGTTTCTGATCCTCCTGAACACACCCAGAGCAGCTCAGTTACACACACGCACGCACATCACGAGTTTGCAAATAATCTTGGATGTAGAGCCTCTTGGACTGCTGTGTGGGAATCCACCAGCCTGTAGCCACTTCTGCATCCCCCTTGGCTTGCCACAACCATGACTTCTGAAGAGTCTCAGCAGCTTAGTTTGCTTTCCCACCGACAGATATACTTTGGCTGTCTCTGATTAAAGCTTCTCCTCTTGTTAAGATACACAGAATTATTTTTTTATATTCTCCCCACTGTTCATGCTCACTTAACTGGTCTACTGCCGTTCCCCCCCATCACCTGTGCCTCCACTCCAGTTGGGTTTGCTCTAGCAATCAAGTGACACATGGGGTTCTGCAGGCTGCAGGAAGGGGTGCTGCCTTCAGCCAACGACCAAAGTTGTTGGTTCAGGCTTTCAGGCCATCCTAGGCAGCTCCACATCAACATCCTCCATGCCCATGCTCCCTGAAGGGCAAACACCATCATCTGGCTGGGTGTGACTGCCCTGTTGTGAAGTGCCTGTGAAAGAGGCTGACTGAAACAAGAGATCCTGGACTGTGACCAGTGGAGAAGATTCTAGAACTTTTACTATGCTGAAATACCCCAGCACGGCATGCAAACTTGCAAGGCTCAGCTTCTGGTGGCAGATGGATCTTTTTCTTGGCTTGTTTTAAACAGACTGGAGAACAAACACAACAGCAAAAAAAGAAGTTCTTAGAACAATGGAGCCAAACAAAGCGTATGTTCCCCCTGAATTGCACCTGGGAGTAAGGTTGCTTCTTCTATGCCTAGTAGGAGTGGACCTCTTAGGACAGCTCCCTTCTATGGCATCACAAACACATTGTGCAGGTATGCCCCACTCAGTCACATATTTTCATGCAATTCGTAAGAGCTTAAGAGTTCTGCAGCCTTTACTTACCACAGGCGGTTGAACTTAGGAAAGACGTTTAGATGTTAGTATCTCATGGACTTATAAACAGAACTTACATGCATAACTACTTATGCTTAGTAAAGCAAGCTAAAAAGAAATAAAAGGATATTGTTTCAACTAAAATACATCTTGGGACAGGTTTTGAACATCTTTCCAGACAAATTAATTGAAGATAGAAAGCAAAAATAGCCTGTAGAAGGAAGAATGACTGTGAGGTCCCTGAAAGCAGCAACCGTAACAGAATGTTTTCTTTGCTATAAAGAGACTAATGGCTGTTTTGGTAGTCATTAGACAATGTATAATAAATTTCTGTTATATTGCATATTTTAAAAGATTCCTTATTTTTCAAAATCTGCTTTTGCAAAGTTGAAAACCTCAGTTATAGATCTCTTTTTGCTTATCCTTCTGTGCAATTTAAACAGTTCCCTCTCAATCAAGCTTTCATATACACCAATATTTCTCTAAAGCTCAGATTTGAAATAGTATCAGCTCTTGGAGGTTTCGTGATTATTGGATCAAGAAGTGTCTTGGCTACGACAAACAGAAATATCTGAGCCTTTGCTATTACTAGTAATGTTTGTTCTCATTCTTCAATCTATGGCTGGGCAGCTATTTTCCCTTGATATTGAACAGACTACCATTACAAAACTCTTAGCAGAAAATATAGGCATAAATCTTCATGACCTTGGGATAGGCAAAGACTTCTT
>JAVSBS010011572.1:0-10493 GCA_033124195.1 Coracias cyanogaster | reverse complement strand
GAAGCTCGAGCAGATATTTAATCCTATCTTTTGAACAACTCCTCCTAAAATCACTGTAGAGGCTAAGGGGAGATCTTAACTGCTCTCTTCAGCCACCTCATGGAAAGGCACAGCAAAGAGAGCCAGACTCTTCCCAAAGGTCCATGGTTATAAGACAAGAGGCAACAGACACAAATTGGAACACAAGAAATTCTGATTAGAAATCAGAAAAAAACCTCCAGAGAGGTAAGTAGAATAAGTGCGCTTGGAGATACCCAGTTCTCAGCTGGACCAGAGCAATCTGATTTGGTCAGATCTGCTTAAGCAGGGGGTTGGACAAGATGACCTCCAAAGGTTCCTGCACCCTAAATTATTCTGGGGTAGTGTGATTTTGTTTGATTTGAGCTATAACACTCTGAATCGTCACCTTCACCTGATATTTGCATCACATGCCTAAGCACACCTCCAAAGAGAGGAAGCTCTTGTCTGGCAACACCAAGAAAAAGGTGCGAGAAGAAATCTCTTGAATAGCTGCAGGATGGGACGGTCAGGGGCTCTCCTGCAGATTTTCGCATATCTGCAAGAAGGGCAAGAAATAAATCCATAAGGACTGGGAAAGAGAATAACGATGGCAGCTGGGCCAGGTCACGGCAATTTAGCAAGCTGGATTTTATGTAGGAGTCCTCACTGCAGGCTATGGGGGCTGCAGAAATGTTTTTCTTACAAATTATGTAGCCATCCCATCTATGAAGAAGATTTTCCAAATGTGGGTTAAATGTAGGTGACAGCACTTCTGCTCTCATATGTCACAGGAGGCTATGAACTGGTTTTTCCCATCTAGCTGAATCCCATGTGTGTTTTCCCAGGCTGAAATTTTCTTGCTTTTAAACTGATGTGGAATAAAACTGTCTTCAAACACAGAACTTTTTCCATGAGGGAAATCTTCTCTGCCAGCCAGCCCAAGGGTTTCTGAAGCTGGTTTCTAAGGATGTGCACAGTACACAAGTCCTTTCTGCGACAGAAAAAAAAGTTTGTAGGCAAAGACAGCTTCAGTTCTCTGTTTCTCCAGATTTTCTCCTTGGGCACTGCAACAGTTTCTCATTGTTGGAGATTTTAAAATCAAGATGGGATATTTCTTCTCCAGTCCTTGCACAGCTATTAACTTTCAAGCGGGAATTTCTTTGAGGGAACTTACTTCACTGCTATTACAGAGAGGTTCACACTAGACTAGCCCAACAACCCCCTCTGGCCCTAAATCTTGTAAGAATTCACCTCTCTCCAATGTTAAGGAAATGTTGCTTTTTTATGTCCTAAAATATGAACTCTTTAGGGTGAGAAAAGCCTTTTCTTCACTTCTTGGTGCAATGCTTGACATATTGACATCCTCTAAAGGTTGCCACAGTGTTAAAATAAAGAATGGTCTAGAGGCCAGAAGCACCCATAACTTTGCTTCTGCCTCTTGTGCAAACCCTCTCTTTAATTACTTAACTGCTACTTCTCTGTGATATAGTATTTTATTATTACCTACTTTTCTTGAATGCTCATCTGATCCATCTTAATGTTCTTTTAATATCACTTGGAATGGGATAATAATCTGCTTGTACTTCTCCAGCACCTTTAATCCTGACAGGTCCTAGTGCACTTAACAAGGAGAAAGGAAAGGGAAAATGCTTCATTTATCAGAGAGGGCAAGGTCATACAAGGTATCAGACAGGCTGAGAAGAAGACCTGACACAACTACAAGTGCTGGGGTGTCTGGAGGGGCAGGTTTAGCCCGTGGCCTTGTATTTGCAGAAAGTCCAAACCATCCTTTGAGCTTTAGTTCACTCCCTGCATGAAATGTCCGGGGTGGGTGCTGATGTGATGTGGGTGAAGTGTCAGCAGGATTCCTGCGGGCCAGTGCATGTCTTGTTATGCAATGTATGTACGTCTTCATCAGATCCATCCACAGGGCTTTCTTGGCTCTCCCAAAGACTGGGAATTGGAGTAAAAAACGATACAGGATCTACCTGGGTAAGGACAGGGAACACTGCTGAGAGGGTAGATGCACATGGAAGCTCTCAGGGAAACCACTTCTTCCAGGAAACAGTTCTGAAGGACATGGAGATTATATGGGATCATGAGTTGAGTGACAATCAATAATCTTCTGCTGTTCCACAAATAAATGAATGAATAAATAAATAAAGAGGGCAAACATCACCCTGGAATGGATGGCATCTGTTACCTGTTAAAGAGGATTCAAAATCTTTCTGCACTGCTCAGCACTGACAAGAACTCAGCTGGAGAATAGTTTCCAACTTTAGACAGTGCATTTAAAGCAACATATGGACCATTTGGTGAGCGTCCAGAGGATAACACCAAGGACAGAGGTCTAGAAATCACGTCCTAAGAGCAAAGGTAGAATTGGGATTGTTTGGCCTAGAGAAGAATAGAGAGTGTCATGGCTTCAGTTGTCACTTGAACTCGTAAAGTCCTCAAAGGATTAATTTTAACTATATTTACATACAACTACTGGATAATACCTTCAATTACTTACTGCTTGGGAAAGAAAAGGAAATGGTAAAAATACTCTGCCATCCTCCTAATGGGCAAGGGAAGAAGAAATGAGCTGCAGCAGGGAAGATGATCACCCTTAAGAAGTGGTTCGATCAGGCTCTGTGGATTTTGGATGGGTGGACTAACTGATCTCTTGAGACCTGGTCATTGCCCAGTGCTTGGGCATAGATTAAGTAACAGAAGCTAAACCGTCATAGTACCAGAGGTTACAATGGTGGTCACAGGGAACAACTTCACAGAGGCTGCAGCCACAGGACTGTCTGCATCCCGTGAAGGCAAACACCTTCAAGTGCTCAATGCACTACAAACTTTAAAGGTGCTTCTTTCATGGATCTCTTGGCTAATGACATGCACCTTTTCCATGGAAAAGGTGACCTCATGGCCCTTCCTTCCCCAATCAAGCAACCCTTGGTAAGCTTCTGCTACGAGTGACATGGCACAATGGGACACCACAAAAACCGTAGCAGTCTTTGGTCTCCCAAACTGGTGGAATATCAAGTTCATTTTCTCTCTGCCTTCAAAGTTGTTTTGCTTATGGTTGTGCCATTCTAAAATGTCTGTGGCTCCATAGTAAAAAGTATGACTGACAGTCCTACTCTCCAAAAGAGAACAAAGTTGTTCTACAGAAGAGACAAAACTTTCTCAGGAATCCATTCAAGATTGAACTTCCCCATCCTCCATGGAGTTTAGACAGTTTTCCCCAAGCTGAGCCTGTTTTCTTCCAAAAACACAAGGCATCAGGTGTAGGAAAGAATAAAACAACACGTAAAACATACCTTTGCATATCATTCTCCCATTCTGTACCATCCCTTCCCTCACTTCCATCAAGGAAAGTGGGTTCAACTTGTGTGACTGTTGTGATGCCACCAGTGGTCAAGCTGCAAACACAGGGTGCTTGGATAAGATGGCACATAGGTGAGAGGAGAACCTGTGTAGAGTAGAGCCAGATAGGATGGGTGGAATCAAGGTCTGATGTGTCAACTGAACTTGTCCAAGAAGAAGAGAAGGAAAAGGAGGTGAGAGAAAACCACCAAAGAGCGTAAAGAAGAAAGGACAGAAGAAAAGCGATGTGAGGATTTCAGGATCTGGGCCCTGCCACTGGAACCACTCTGCTCACCAAGTTTTGCCTTATCTCATCACTTTTCACAGAGGGGCATGGGGACAGCCCATGGATTGTGTACAGAGGTTTTCAGATCTTGCTGTTGTTTTCCTCACCGGAAGAAAGTCATCACTTATCACGCTCCACTGACAACAATGTCATCTGTTCTCCTGTAACCAGTGATAAATCAGAAAAGGACAAAAGGTGGTTGTGGACTGATGAGGGAAGCTAGGAAAGTCTTCAGCATCAAGCAATTCATTTTAGACAAGTAACTCTGATTAACAAAGGAAAAGGAGAAAGATAAAGTTAAGAAGTTATTCGGTGAGTATTATTTGAGTCTGGTTTCCCATGGAAACTGTATCATGTCGTTGGGTTTTTTAGTTTTGTCTAATGAGATACACGTTCCTGTTAAAGCTTTTGCTCCAGCTGAAGCTCTGTCCTGCATGGACTCTGCAGTGTGTAGCACAGCCAATGCTATAATCTCTCCCACAACAGGATGTTTCTGGGTTTCCCCTTCTTCATCCAGCTAGTTTTCATGACACTTGCAGGAATTTAATGCCTTTCAGATCTCCACTCTCTGCCAAATCCGGCTGAAATCAGCCAATAGGTTTAGAGGAGAGCTGATGAGCATAAACTCTAACAGCTAACACCATCACATGGTTTTATTCCTTCAGCAATCAGCTAATAAAGGGATGAGGTGGCCACAGATATGGACCAAGAGCGATTACAGTCTATCTTATTATCTTACTCCAGGCCTAAGAGTGATGCAAACACATGCAGCAAGCACGTAGGATGCACAGCATCACAGATTTTTGCCACACTTGTATTTCTGACTTCTGGACTGGACCAAACTTGAATGGAAAAATATCAGTGTGAGCACAAGGCTGCCACAGAGGAGGCCCTCACCGGGAATGAATTTTTTCTTGAAAGACAACCTGAATGCCATTCAGTTTTGTATGAACAGAGCCCTTCCAGGAGCAAGTGGAAATAACAGTGACTCTACAGATGCAAACAATGGAGCTACACGATTTTGCATTGCTTGTTCTGTCACTAACTGACATCAGCCACTGTTAATCATGGCCTGAAATGTATATTTAAGAAACGGTGACACAAACATAGACAAGTTCCTTCATGAAGCCTTTTATATGGGGAAAAGTGGTAGAAAAGAAAAACTGCTCCTCAGGCTAGCTGGTGGCACTGAAATAAATCGGTCAGGCGTCAGAGTTTCAGCAGGCACAGAAGGTGAAAACCCTGTCTCCTGGAGCAATTAAAAGTCAATGGGATTAGTGGCCGTCAGTATTATTTATAGAAACCCTGCTGTGCACACAACATTATTGAAATACAGGGGTCAAGGCCCTGCTACTGGATGCCTACACTTTTGCTGTTGAAGTTAATGGGAGCTTTGCCAATCAACTCTGTGGCAACAGAGTCTAAATCTAAAATAGATGACATCCTGAGATCCATTCAGCTGATGGCTTAAGCAAAGCTCCTGCCAAAGCCAAAAATGTTCTGCCTGCACAGTACAGATTCGATCTTGGGACAGATGAAATTGGAGAGTTACCTCTAGAGGTGTTAAGATTCATAGACGGGAAGGCAGAGAGGTGGACTGAATGTCACAGGAAGCATCTTCCCTTCTTTTTTGTCATAAATTACAATATACAGATTGCAATCTAAAGTGCTGCATCTCAGCATCTCTTAGCCTTCAGTTTTAGCAGGACTGGCTGTTTTCCAACAAATTATTCTCCTTCTAGCACCAAGTAAATGAATTCTGTGGGAACACATCTATGAAGAAGACACGGATGGCAAGCCTGCACCATCATTATGGGATTCAACGTGTTTGAAAACAGTGTCCTGATGGTCTAGCTGGTTTGGATAGACCCCACCAAAGACCAGCATCCCCCTTCCTGAGTTTCTCTGTCTTTGGACATGGCTGTGATGCTGGTTGCACAGTTGTTTCTCCTTCCACTTATTCATAATCATGCTCATGCCCTGAATTCTGCCACAGGCTACCTTTCCTCTATGTCTTACCCCAGAGAAGAAGTACTCTTCAGATTCTCTTCTATCTTACAACACTGTAAATCAGAAATCAAGCATCCTGGAGACTTGCTCCACTCCCCTGTGCTGCCAGACCAGTCTGTAGAGTGGCGATATTTCCTGGCTTAGTTCATGCCTTCTCCGCAGATGCTACCAGGCAGGAAGCTAATGATGGCTTTTGCCTGTGCCTGCATTTGTAGCAGGAATGAGGCTGAGATTCTCACTAGCTATTTCAAACAACGCATGCTAATGACTGTTCCATGGTACTAACCATTCACTGATCCCACATGGAGCCTTCAAGAATGGTGTGTTAACCCAGAACGCATAATTTAGGGTCATCTTAGATCTACAGAGGTCCTGTTCATGGCAGGTGCCCACATGCTGAAGACATTACATCGCACCTGCATTAAATCCAGATGTGCACCTGGAGAGGTGGATCTCGCTGGCCACGCACAATGGATCTCACCGGCCATGCGCGAGGGGCTGGTGAGCTGTGTGGCTAGAGACCAGGCCCAGGGCTCTGCTCCTCTACAGCGTAACCTTGACCTCTAGACTGGCTTCAGACCCGAGGCATGAATTTTACTTTCAGAAGTGTTACAATTAATTGCGGTGATTCTTAACAACTACATGGCTTTACAATCCTTCATTAAACTTAGTCAAATTCCTGCAGCAAGGAGCTCCACAGCCTAATTACGTATCACATGGAAACGCATGTCCTAATACCCACAGTAAGTGATGCTCCCTTCCAATTTCCTTGAAGGTCTTCATGTTCTCATATTAATGACTTGATGTCTCTAAAGTCTGGAGGGGACTTTGATGGGAAGGATGGTGTATTTTCAAACACATCTACTGAATACTGAGCTAAGTCCAAGCTAGCAGGCTGCAGGCAAAAGAGTCCGCAGCCTGTTCTCTCTGATCCTCCTTAGCCAACCAATCCTATCTACACCGACTTTTCAAATCTCCATCTTTACAGCAACAGAGAAACAGAGAAAGGAAGACAGAAACTGCCAGGTAAGAAAAGCTGTACACACACTAACGAACAATCTAACAAGCAACCCTTGAGACTCTCTGAGTTCCAAATGATCTCAGTTCCACTTAGGAATGCTTTTCTATTTATTTTCAGCACCGCTAGCACCACCTCTGAGATCCTAAACTCCACAGTACTGCTATCTCCTTGTGACACGGGCAGACAGCTTATCTGCTGATGTGAAGGGACTTTTCACCCATGTCTTTTCCTGCTACTCTCTCTGTCTTGTTTTCAGCTTGGAACCATACCAAATACTGCGAAACATTTGTGAGAGCTGAGCTCATCTTAGTTTCCTTCTCTTGCAGAACATTGCCAGAGATCCAGGAAAGCAGAGAAAATTCTGCAAACACTGAGCATTAACCAAAACAGAAGAAAATACTCCAGCATCGTTCTCACTTTCCCCCCAGAGCTTTGCTGTTCGCTCCAGAGCCTCAGAATTAGCTGGCACAATGGTGCTGGACATTCAGTCAGTGAAACCTTTGAAAATGCCGAGCAAGTCCCCAAAAGGCAATGCCATTACCAAGCGCAGAGTTCAGTTCACCAGCTTTCACGATGTTAAGCTCTCATTTTCAGTAAAAGCAGTTGCCTCTCTCAACTGCCAGAGCTTGCTCTTCCTGCCCTCAAAACAGGAGCCCAGATGCTGTGATCACCTGGTCATCGGATCCGCTCTTTCTCCTCTGCATCCCCCGTTTCTCTCAAGTAACATGCAAGGATCAGAACAGTTTCAAAACAATGAGCTTTAGTCCTTCCTACAGTCCTCAGCAAATATTTAAATTAAAGAATCAGCTTACCCATAAGAGCCACAAACACAGATGAGCAGCTTAAGATATAAGCAATTCAGTAGCCTGAAGTATGAAGCGTGTTGGGCAATCATAAATTTAAAGTGAAAATCCCTACTGATTTTGTTTTGCATTAGACATTAAATAAAACCTGCTTACGAAGCCAGATTAGTAAGAGACCTTTTTGACAGTTGTAATTTTTTTTTTCATCAAAACAGGATTAAAACATCTTTTGGAGACTCACTGTCATTTTATGTGGGTAAATAAGCTTAGAGCGCCTAACAGTCAATTTATAATGAAGGCTTTTGTTCTTGGTACTGTGATGCAGCCCTGAAAATTTGCCCACAGCTGCAGCCGTTTCAGATGTTTTTGACAGGTAAATAAAACACTGTTTATATCTGTCATTGTTATTAATCTGCAGAGTAAAGAACTAGCAATTATATTTTGGTTCCAAGTGGATAAATTTTCATTATGATCTTGGCAGGAGCAGTGCAGAATAATGTGCATCCATGACTTTTATAGCTGTGAGGGTCCAAAACATGAAGGGTCTTTGCTCAGCTGTTGAGTTGGAAAACGAATAGGAAGTAAAGGCTGTATCAGTAATAACCAGCATAGTAAAAAAGAACAAGGAATTTGGCGCTGAGCCTTGTTGGAGTTTTATTGTGATAAGGGCCAAATAAACCAAACTGCAGGTCTTGACATCGGCTGCACTAGTTCAGCACTCTGCACTTCTAGGAAGCTCTGTCAGGATCTGGCTGTGCTTTAAAGCCCCACTATTTGAGTCTCCATAATGACCAGTGCTTTCCCAGCTGCTGCAGGGCAAAGGATTTCAGATACTCCTCAAGCCATGCTGGTGAAGAAAAAATTATTTGCAGAATAAGGTACTGCTCAAGGACAAGTGGCAGAATCCAGCTGTAAGTGTCTTATTATATTGGCCAGAAACTGTGAGAAATCAAGAAGAGAAATCCTGGTGAACCTCTATCAGATGCCAGTCACACCTGCTCAGCTTCTCACTCAGGTAGGCTGGCAGATGGTCAGCAAATAGTCTCACTTTTACAATGCAACCTGCACAGATTTTCAGTGTGAAAATTAGCATCCAATTATTTTTCAGCATTAATGTTCTCCAAGGAGCGAGTTACCTCTCTTTTAATTCTGCTTAGGCTCTACTTGCTCAGGCACGTAAGCCAGTCTTGCAGGCACTACGTCTTGTGTACACAGGCAGAACGGCAAGCCAGAGAGGAGTACTAGAAATACGGAATAATGCAAATTCCCACAAAGCGAGTTGCATGGCTTCCAACTTTTAGGAGAGATGGTGAGGAGACAGTCAAGTGAGGAAGGCATTCTCCAAAAAGGGATGATTTCCCCAACCCCCATCTAAAAGCCGATGGTGAAAATCGCGTCTCACAGCTATCAGTCAGCTGCATAAACCATGAGAGGAGGCTACAGTCCATTGAGCACCAGCTCTGATCTGTGGGACCCCCAGTATGGCACATCCAGCAGGGCTGTGGATATTTGAATGAGTTGGTGGCAGGCCCTGCTTCTCCTAAGAAGGATGGGAGCCCACTCCCAACCTCCCTGCCCTCGTCACCACCATCCTCGGCCTGACACAAGTGAAGGCACAATCACTGCGTTACAGATGTGGGCAGCCTTGGGACAGGCAGGACATGCGTCAGAGTGTGGCCGCTCTCAGATGAGCGCTGGCTTTCCTCAGCAGACCACAAAGGTCCATGAAGGGAAAGAAGACATGGGGCAAAACCTGTTTTGCTCAAGACTTCGACGGATAACCTTACATGCCGGGATCTGTGCCGAAAATGAGCGTCAGCCAAGTTGAACCCCACAATCCTTTCTCATGCAAGGATCCCTTATTATCACGAGCAACAAGAGTATCCTGGGTAACAAAGGTTGTCTGCATGCCTGGGCTTGATCCCACAAGCAGAGGTCTGCAGCCTTCCTTGCTGCCTGCAGCTATGCCACGTTAGGTACAAACGTTGCTATCTATCCATACGCTGTAAGGAAGTTGCCAGCCTGGAAATAGATGAACTGCTTTTAATTGTCATTAAGTAGGGAGAATAATGACCCGGGGTGGCACCTTATGCTCTAGCGAGGTTGCATTTGTTTCATTCTTCTGTGTAGTGGAAGGAAACTTCACTGGCCTCACCACAGTCTGTACCAAGGAGCATCTCAAGGCTGCAGCCTCAGCAGGTACCACCATAACCAGCAGTTCTTCTCCAGGTAGCGCAACTGGGAGCACGGGAGCAACGGTAAACCTGCAGAGCTCCTTCTAGCCATCTCCTGGGAACCACTGGTGAGGAGGGGCTGCCTCCTGCCACGTGGTTATACAGACTGAAGTTGTATTTCCAAAAGCAAATGGCACATTAAAGGTGTCCTCTGCACTTACTTATGGGACCATCGCCACCAGGTACCCACGAGGCGAGAAAAAGCCCCCCTTGCCAAGATGCCCTCTGCTCCGTGAAGGAGCCACAGCTGCAAGGCTCCGAAGCTGGGCATGGGATGCCCGGGCCAAGGCTGCTGAGCAGCAGGGAGGGACAGAGCAGGCTTCCACTCCACATTTCCCATGGAAACACCACCGAGGCGCAACATCCTGGAGCACAGAACCTGGGGAGAGGGCAGAGCCCCCCCCTCCGGGTTTGGGGTCCCGCTCCAGGCAACCGGGAGACCCTCACAAGCAAGCAAGGCCGCGGTGCCCGCAGGCTGGAGCATCGCTGCTACCGGGCCAGCCGTGCCCCCCGCCGCCGTGCCCCCGCCGCGGGCTCACCTGCTCGGGCCCCTGGAAGCAGATCCTGCAGAGCGGGGTGCGGATGCCGCTGTCGACGCTGCTGCCCAGCGAGTAGCGATCCTCGGCCTTGCCCTTGCCGAAGTCATCCGAGGAGGTGCTGCTGGGCAAGGAGGCGGGCGGCTCGCCGGCGGGGCTGCCCCACTCCTCGGCGCCCGGGCTGCCCGCTCCGCCGCCGCCCGCCGTCACCGCCCGCCAGCCGGGCCCGCGTCCCCCGGGCGGTGC
>JAVSBS010011571.1:0-13812 GCA_033124195.1 Coracias cyanogaster | reverse complement strand
GTTCATCATCCTTTTTCTTCCAAAAACAACTTTATTATTTTGTTGTTGTTGTTCATTCTCTTTAAAAAACAAACAAACTGCCATAAAAAAGGGGCCGATTTGGGGCCCGAGTCAATAAATAATCGTCAGCCCGGGGGTGGGGTGAGGGGGGGTGTCCCTGAGCGCCTGGGGTGGGGTGGGGGGCCCCGCGAGCTGGCCATTAATATTAATAATAATAACAATAATAATAATTAATAGACAACAATAATAAAATAAGGCGGGATCCGGCAATCGGGCCAATAAATAACAATAAATTAGGGGTGGATGATGATGGGGGGGGAGCGGCGTCGTCGGTGACGTCACAACTTGTTGCGCAGGAGGACGAGGGCGCGCGAGGCCCAGTCCAGGTAGAGGTGGAGGCTCTGGAAGAGCGCGTGGCCGGCCTGCACCAGCGCCCAGGGCGTGCCCGGCGCCGGCAGCGGCCCCTGGGGGGCGCTGGGGCGGGGCAGGCCCAGGCGTGAGAGCTGCGGGCGGGGCGGGGACATGAGCACGCGGCAGACACGCCCCTGCCCCGCCCGGACACGCCCTTCCGGGGGCAGGTGCCACGCCCCCCTTTTGGCCACGCCCCCTCGGGCAAGCCACGCCCCTCACTGGGTAAGGACCCACCCCATTGGCCCCGCCCTTGTCACTCCCACTGAACCCCCGCCCCTTCCCGCCATTCCTATCAGCCCGGCCCCGCCCACTGGAGCCACACCCATCGAAGCACCGCCCACCCGACCACGCCCATCAAAGCTCCGCCCCTTCCACGGACAAGCCCCGCCCCTCTCCCACGTGCTCCACGTGCAGGAGCCGCCCTCGAAGCCCCGCCCCCTTGAAGCTCCGCCCCTTAAAGCCCCACCCCTCGAAGCCCCGCCCACTCGAAGCCACGCCCCTCGGAGCTCCAATCACTTGAAGCCCCGCCCATCAGAAGCCCCACCCACTTGAAGCCCCGCCCCTTCAGCGGACAAGCCCCGCCCCTTTCCCCACATGCTCCACGTGCAGGACCCCCTCGAAGCCCCGCCGCCGGCCCCTCTCTCCCGGCCGGCCGCGGGGCGGAGCGGCGGCCGGGGGCTGCTGCCGGCGGCGGGGAAGGCCCCGCGTCCCCTGCCAGAGCTGCCCGTCAGCGGCGGCCGGCCCCGGGCAGGCGCAGCCCTCCTTGTGTCGGCGGCGAAGCGGCTGCCCCGGCGGCTGGTGACGGGCGCTTGGGGCGGCTGTGAGCCGGGCACGGCCCGGGGAACACTCGGAGGTTTGCCGTGGCGGGCTTGCTCAGCGGACGTCGCCCTGGCAGCACCCTCGCTGGCTCAGGGACTTCACACAAGGCGAATTTCTCGGGTTTCTCTTAGACTTCAAAAGGAGAGTGTTCGCTTACAGGTAACGCTGCGAAGGCCTCCTGATACCTTCCCTGTCATTACCTTACTGGACACGGTGTCAGCAATAGATCCTTAACTAGGCTTCTATAGTTTGTTTTGTAGTTTAGCTAAAAAAAAAAAAAAAGGTATTGTCAAGGGAAGAAGAGAGTAGCTGATTTATGTAATATAGAAATGTGTGAATTACTGGGAGAAGTGTTTAGTTACATTATTTGAGGTCCTGCCTGACAGCTGGCTAGCCGGATGGGCAGAGACCTGCTCCAAGAGCACGGTTCTCTGTCATGTCACCCATTTTTTTCCTAGTGTTGACTGCAAATAACTGTTGGAAAAATGCATCGAACTACTTTTGGTACCCTTTGAGATACTTGGAAGCCAGTGCTGCTGCTGTTTGACGCACGGTAATCTGCCACTTGTTTCACATAGGTGAAACAATATACATGCATATATATACATGCATAGACAGTTATCTGGCTTTGTCTCAGAAGCACCTAGATGTTTTTAGGACAGTTAAATTTTTGAGTATTTTTATAGCCAAAATTACAAGCATTTTCACGTATTGAAATTAAGACCAGTTCCTCATTACAGACCAGTAAATATTTTGGTATTGAGTATACATATGCGTAAAAGATTCCTTTAAAATTAATGTTTCTGTGTTGCCTTTTCAGGGTGAATTGTTAAATCCTTGCCGCTGTGATGGGTCAGTGCGATACACGCATCAGCTTTGCCTGTTAAAGTGGATAAGTGAAAGAGGGTCATGGACCTGTGAACTCTGCTGTTACAGATATCATGTTATAGCAATTAAAATGAAAAAGCCTTGCCAGGTAATTTGCTTGTTTGTTTTTAAAAATATGTCTTTCCAGTCATTTTTAAAAACAAAAGGATTCTTATATTTATTTCAAGGCTTTTGAAATAAGAAGAGCCTATGCTTTACCAGTTAACACTTGCACCCACTTGAAGTTAGCTTTTAAGACCAGCGACGTATTAAAATCTGCAGTCATTTGGTTCTGTTACGTTCCTCTAGCTTTTAGCTTGCTGTAGAAATGATCTTCAGAGGTTGTTAAATTCTGGTAATTAGGTAAGTCATACTGAGGCATGACAGAACAACTTGCATCTCCCTAACTCACTTTCTAAATTTTAAGCATATCTTTATAGTTTGTTAAAGATACAGTCAGAGGTTGATTTCATTCACTCTTCAAGCTTGGGGTCCAGAGGAGAGAGGAAAAGAGAACTTCTGTTGCTTGTGTGTGTATTCATCTACTATAGGAAGGCAAAAGGAGGTGACTTTTCAGTCTCGGCACAACCCAGAGTAGCAGAATGCTCTTGAAGTTTTGTCCACCAATAGCTGTTTCAGAAGCTGAAATATGCAGTAACATTTTTCACAGCTCCCTTTTTTTCAGCATCATGACATGCAGCTGGAAGTTAGAATGTTATAGTGGCAGCATCTTCAGGGAGAGGGGAAGGGAAACTCAAAGCTTCAGCAGATCTGTAAGGGAAGCCTTAATACCACTTTGCCATCAGGATGCTTTAGAGACTTAAGACTCCATCCTAGACGTTGTATTTCATAACATCTGAGGAACACATTTAGTAAGATAATTGTGTCTTTTTTTTAGTTTTGATCCTATCAAAAGAGATCCTGGAGCTTGCAAAGGCCAGAGCACTTGGGTTATTTCTCTGTGCCTGGGTTTGGTTGGAGTTTTATAGAAAAGACATGCTTGGATGGTAAGGGCAGTTGTGTGTGGTAAGCATTCCTTGGACATAGGATATCTGGAGTATGTGCTTGCAGCTGTTCAGATTAGGTACAAATACTTTCAGAGCCACTTGTAACTTCAGGTTTTTTCTTTGTGAATCAACAAAGGAAGTATTTTGATAAGCTTTCTTGGATAGAACCTTTATGATGTAAAAAATTTATGGATTTGTAAAATACTCCAGAAAATGAAGGTGGTAGATGCGGTTTCTACACAGACTTTATGTGGTGGTTTGGCATGGGATTCTGTTTGATCCTTTTGGCTTTTTTTAACCTTTTAAAAATCTTTATTTCCTATGTATCCACAGCAATCACATCCTTTTCCTAGCAAAGGTTACATTATCAGCAGTTTACAATCACAGTTTCTGAAAATAGTTGTTTGGCAGCAAAGGCATGACCCGGTTGCCTGCAAAGAGATATCTAGTGCTACTTGAAATGTCCCAAGGTATCTGAAATATCTACATAGGCTAGCAGATGTGACACAAGCTATGAGAGACTCTGGAACTGCAGCTGGAGGCCAAATAGGATGTTAAAGGACATCTGAAATGTCATTAGACATCTATCTCTGGATAATGGAATCAAGCCCCAGTTTGAAGAACAACTATTCAAATTCTGTGGAAAACAGAAGCAAAGAAGAAAGAAATTGTCAGTAGGTGACAGAGTAGATGGCAACGTGTGGCCAAGCTACAAGTGAAGTAGCAAGAAACTGAAGAACCAAAAGTTAAATGTTGTTCTCTTCATGACTTATGACACATTATTATTTTTGGAGGGGAGGGGAACTAGATTCATGTTGCTCCTTTGATAGCTTAAAAAAGACTTGATTTATTCTTAACCCCATCTTTCATTTTTTTCTGTAAATTATCTAAGCTTGTCCTTTTTTATTCTTGAGAAAAAGGATACACAAAGATTTAATGGAGTTGTATACTCTAATAAGCTAGACATACATTCCTAGGGTCAAACTCATGACACCCAAAAGTTCACACATCTCTTTGGAGGGATGCAGTAGTACCTTTCTCATTCTACGCTGAATATTCCTCTTGTAGTTAGAGAATCTAAAAGTAAGTCTCAAAAATGCAGTTGTCTGAGGGATCAGTTTTAAAATGCCCTCACTCCTCTCCCATATTCTTATGTATAATAGTACTGGCCATTTTTAACAGCTGTCTTAGCTGCAGTTGAAGCTGTCTTGATTTAAGCTTTTGGACAGGTTTTGAATCATTTGCTTGACAGGTTTGGTAAAAAGCTAAGGGCTAGACCATTTCAGTGGAGAAGTAGCTTACAACATTTTCATTGAGTGCTTTTATGTACTATCTACATAAAAGTTCCCAAGCAAGCAAGACTTCTTGCACTATGTTAGGTACTATATTTGAGCAGTAGTTCACTGTCTCTTCAACTGGTAGTCAGCCTTAGCCCATGTTTGCAGAATTGTCTCTCCCAGCCTTTTACTTACTAGACCTGTATAGGCAGTGTCATAAGAGAGAAAAAGGATGCTACTTACCAAAATAACTTTTTCTCAAATGAATTGTCTGCGCAGATTTACACCAGCTCCTCAGGTTTACGTCTACCTCATGGATTTATGGAATGTAACAAAGTGTAGGGAGTTAAGAAGTAGGAGGTTTTTCTGCGTTTTCTTCCAGAACATTGGAATAGATGTGAATATTCCATTTAATATCTAACATTTTCTGTGGTTTCTGTTGCTTCATGGCAGGGAAAGTAATCCCAAAGAGGGGCCTCTTTGGAGGCAGTACAATCAAGGAACAAAATTTATTATGGTAAGTGACTATTCCAACAGAGATTTTTCCAGTGTCACTTCACATATTTCAGCAACTACTACTTAATTAACTTTTAAGGACTCAATCCTGGAAACACATAGACTTTTAATATATGAATAGAGCTTAACAAATTAACCTGTGGACTAACAGGGGAAAATGAGCACACAAACAAATTGGTGTTTGATACAGTGTTTCACAGAGAAATGCAAATTTGGATATTTTCAGTATGCTTCTCAGGATCATATCAGAAAGACATATTTAACTTTGCACTAGCCCATTAATGAAAGCACAGGCTCACATTGCTGGACTTGCTCCCTATGGCAGGCTGGAGTTTGATTCAATAATAAGCAAGGCTGTGTTAATAACTGAAAAAAACCACCAACTGTAGTGAGGAGAGATGGAGCAAATATTGCTTTGGACAGGGAGTTTTGGAAGGTTTTTGAAACAAAAAGGAGGGAGAAACTGTAAATGTCTGACTTGAAAATTAAACCCACTTAGAATTACATTTTAGATTAACAAAGAGAAAGAAAGCACAAGCAGAAGTATTTTTTTGTATAAGCTTTGTAATTTGTACAGATTTCCTTCCTAAAGGAAATATAAATATTGCTTTGGGTTTTTTTAATGCTATTTAATTATTAAGCTGTTAGCAGATTAGTTCATTGAATTGCAGTTAAGCACGAATGTGTATTGAAGAACGTCGATTCTGTTGTGAGATTCAGAAATAATGTTTAAAAGTGGAATATAGTCCTGTAAAGGTTGAGAAAGTATACTTTAGTGCTAAACGCCATAATTTCTATAGAAGTGAGTGATAGAGATATTTAGAGAATAGCCTTTTCTGGACTGTTACTGTAGTCTATAATAAAATAGTATTATACTAGATATTTAATATATCCTGTGTTTCTGTTCATTAAAACATTATATTCTGGTATTTTAGGTGAACTGGACCTATTCCAAAAGTGATACAGTATACTGATGTGCTAATTTAAAAGCTAACTGCATGGCAGTTCAACTCCTCTTCTAACATCAGGGAAATCACAAAACAGTTGCTTTAAAAAGTAAATGCTTAATTGTTAAGTATGATTTCTTAATAAAGACAAGAAATTAGATTGTACTTAGTATTATTTAAGCAAGCATGTAGTTACTGGAGGTGGAATGTGGCTCATGAGCTCAGTGGTTTTCAGCGGCCCAGATTGTGATTAGTAACGTGAGATATTAAGCATAAAATTTACTATGTTGAACAGTTTTCATGAATTACAGGTTCAATTTTTCAAGTCTTGTTAATGTGAGTAGTCCTCACTCATTTGAGTCATCTCACTGGCATCAATTACATAAGCATGAGCGAGACGGTAGCAGAATGCATGTATGTATATGCATATCATTTTTAAAAGTGCAAAAGTCAAGTTCTTCACATACTTACTTCGATATGGAGGCCAGTGTCCAGAAAAAATGTGTAGTAAATGTTTAGTAGAAGTTATTGCTAATGACTATGCTAAGCTGGACGAAAGCATTTAGTTTTTGTAGGCATTACAAAGAAGGGGAAAGGGAGAAGACTGATGCCTCCAATTGTGCTTTTTAAACTACGCTGTGTACCAACAACAATCTACTAATGTTGCTGCTGTTGCGTTGCCTGTAATGAAGATCCAGGAAGATACATTGTGCTATTCAGTGTGTCAACACACACAAAGAAATAAAAGGATTGTCCCAGTCTTGGACAATTTACAAAGAAGCTTGAACAAGAGATAAGGGACAAATCAGTGGGAATATATGAACCCAGTGGTCTCTGCACACTAACCATTTTTAACTATAATTGAGTTTCTAGCATCTCAGATGGGATGAGTTTTAAGATGCCTCTTGAGAAGAAGATAATGAAGCGTTGAATATTAAGGCCATATGGAAGGGCTGTTAGAAAGTAAAATACTTGGCTGAGATAGGTATCATGAACTGAACAGAGATGAGATTCAGTGTCTGAGTAGTCATTAGAAGGTAATTAGTATGTCAGTAACAGCCTGGAAGGACTTAAAAAATCAAGTCTTTTTTTATTTGATGTGATGGGGAATAGAGGAAGCAGGATAGTGGGGAAAGGAGGACAGTAACATCGTCAAAAGTAGTGGACTAAAAAAAGTTATATTTGAAGCAGTCTTGTGTCTGCTGAGAAATTACGTTTGGCATGAGCTTAAAAGCTGTGCTACAATAATTAAGATGTAAGATGAAAGCGATGATGAGATTTGTTTACATGTAGATTTGCTACGCAGAAACTACTTGCAAATTTTAGAAATATTGTCAAGAGTAAGATGCAAACAGATATTAAATTTAAGACAATTCCTGGGTTACAGAACAGATGGAAGGATGAATCCATACTGCTTGGGGAAGGCTGGGACATGAAAATCCTAGAGATTTTAATGAACTTATATGTAGGATCTGTACAAAAGGTGGTAGAAACAGACAAATGTTTTAGTTTTGACAGGAGAGGGAAGTCTGAAACAGAAAAGTAGATCTGTCAGTCATAAGCACAGATATAAATATAGTAGTTGTACTTCTCAGACTCTCTTTTCCCAAGCATCTGCTTTTGGCTAACTCTAGGGAGAAGTTGCTAGACTAGATAGACCTTTTGATTTGATACACTTGGAGTCATTTCAGTGACATGCACTGAATAGATGCTGGTGGTTATGATCTGTTCTAAGTTGTGCTTAATGAGTTTAGAAACAAAAGCAGGGCTGTTGCAGAATTCAGTGGTGTCAAAGTTTAGTGGTATTTTTTCTGTATCGGGAAAGGCAAAATATATTTCCTGTGTGCTTTCTGGGAAAGATATGAAGGTAACTGAGAGACTGAAAAAGAGAAATGTAAGCATGAGAAATGTAAGTGGATCAGGAGGAAGGACAAAATTATGTCAATGGTGCAAAGCACAGAGATTATAGAAGAAGAAAGAGCACTAAAATGTCACCACTGATGGAAAGGACAGAAGTACAAAAATAGAAGGCATCAGAGAGAAAATGCTAAGGAGATAATGCATTTCAAGTTATATTATGCTTTCTTTGTTTTCTTGTAACTAAGGCACAGAAAGACTCAGAGATAAAAGGAGTATAGAGTTGGAAAATAAAGGCAGCAAAAAGATGTGGAGACAAAAGTCAATTAAGCTTGAGAAACACATTTGGTTGGCCATTCAGATGAGAGAACACATTTGTTGTGGAGCAAATGAGCAGGCCACTGGTGTGCTACTAGCATCCTAGGAGCAGAATATGGGGCTGTTGGCATACAGAGCTGAAGGAGTGCAAGATGGACATTACAATGGAAAGGAGGAACAAAACTGGAGAAGCTTTAGAAGGGTGGGGGTAACTAATACTGGTAAGAGGGAAGAGAGTATGGAAGGATTATCAGTACCAATGACCTGAAAGTCATGAAATAATGAAGAATAATATGTGAACAAATGAACTGATTCTATCACAGTGATATCCCAGTCATAGTTGGGTAGGGATAAAGAAAAAATCATAACAAAAGACTAGATATAGACCTACGTGAGAAGCTAAATGGTCATTTGTTGATTATGAACACTGAGGCATATTTGTAAGTCCAGTGAGGAGAGATGATATTTAACTAAGAAGTCAGAGTGGTCATCAACATGGTAGCTGAAGCCATCAGGAAGGAACATAGGAGATTATAAAGTGAGCCAAGAATTGAAATTGGAAGGATGAAGTAAAAGGGGGTTAACTGCAAAAAAATAGAAGCTTGAAAGAGGGGAAGGAGATTTATTTTCTTTTAGAGAGTCCTGTGAAAAGAACTGGGAGTGAGGAAGTAGGGGGAAGATTTAGTCGGAACTGCCAAAACTTGGAAGCCAATTGCTTGAAATTTATGATTCAGTTCAGAAACTTGGGTATTTCTACTCTAGTCAGGATCTTAATAAGGTATTGCAAAAATAATGCTTTCTCACTGTCGGGAACGGATCAAGATTGGAGTGGTGGTCTAGAAGGTGTAATTAATATTTGGGATTTTGCTACGGTTGGTGTGCCACCAGCAAACATCTAAGATCTGTTTTCTTGATTCTTTTTGTGTTCATACTTCGCTAGACAGAACATTTGGTCAAAGTTGGCATCTCAACTGATAGAACTCAGTAAATGCCTTATTCTTGTCAGAACATCAGCTACAACATGCAGGGAGATAGACAAGCCACTCTCGTGCTCTCAACTGTCTATTTAAGATAGCAGATTATCAGTAAAAAATAGTTTAGACAAAGAAATGGTAAGTATAGTATAAAGAACAATTTGGTACTAACATGGACATTGATTTTAAACTAGTTCTCTTGCATTCTCTTGGGAAGTTCTGTTGGACTTCTGAAGTGTATACTAAGATAATCAACTAGCTACACAAAATGAATAACCCAGCATGTCTAGAAAAAGTAGCATTAAATGTATGTGGAAGTGTGTCTTTTAGTTCCTGTATCTTATTTAAAAAGCAATTATTTTATCTTGTGAAATATGTAAATTTTGCCCAGGGCAGTTTCTTTGGTGTGAAACAACAGTTAGCACGATGTAAACTGTGAACTGTACTTGGAAATAGTTTTAATTACAAGTGTTATCCTGATCTAGTAGTAAGATACACAGATGTAGATTTAAAGAGTGTCATTATCTTGCGGTATTAAATAGTAGGTTAACTACTTCAAGGAAAAAAGATGGATTCCTTTGAGCCTGAAATTTTCATGGGGCAAAATGACTAGCATGAGACATGGTGCCAAGTTGCTTTTCAGAGGAAATATCTTGAATAACAGTTATTACTGGAATTATAAGCATGAATTACATATTTACAACAGGTTCCATTAGAAAAATACATCCAAAAGTAAAGGACAGTGTGAAGTGGAATAAAGATTTTTGCATATACATAGTTAATGCCATTTTAAATGCTTAGGATATCTAAGTAAAAAAATGCAAGACTTAAAATGTGGTGTGGGTCCTGCATTCAGGAGCCTTTCAGTTACAAGTTTTTGTCGTTTTATTGTCTGTTGGGTTGGTTATTTTCCCAAGAGCTTTATCGTCTAGCCTAAAACTGATGAAATGTATTAAGTGATGGAAGATTTATGAGTTTTTCAAAGACAAATTTTTGTCTTTTTGTCTTATGTCCAAAGTCCTGATTAGGGATCGGGACTTTATGTCAGATCTTCACTCCCTCTCAACAGAGATAAGTGAAAAACATTGTAACCTAGGGCTGGTTGTTTCAGCATGCTTCTTCTCTTTCTTAATGTGGGAACTTGTTAATAGATGGTAGCATACTGCTTTTATACATCTTGTCTATGATTCCTCGGCTCATGCTTATTTGGCAACTTAAGTAGCCTGCCTTGAGCACCTAATACTGTCACAACCTCCTGGCTTCTCTACCCATCATGCTGTGTCAGCTGTAGGTTTTTGCCACAACTGAAATTAGTCAAAGAAAGTTTTATTAACTTCATTTTAAAGCTTCTTTGTTTTGAGTGTTGGTCATTTTGCACTGAAGGCTTCAGTGCTTCATCCAAATGACTGGCAGTCATACTAACTTCTTTCTTGTTCATGTGAGGACAGATTTTGCACCTATTACACTTAGGTTTTTTTTGTCCCATACATTTTGTCCCAGATTCAAATTAGATGTTTGATATTCAGACTGAAGACTTTTTATTATTGCTTTGGCAATATGCAGAGGACAGCCCCTGCCTCCCTTCATGCCAGCAGCACAACAGTGAAACAACAATGTGACCTTAGCTCCTTTGAAGTACTTGTCTGAGTCAGAGCACTCTCATTTTGTGTTTTGCATGCGTGAGTCTTTTCCCCTAGGGTTCTTTGCTTTTTGTTTTAATTTATGTAATCTTTCCTTTTTATTTTCTTTATTTCTACATTTCTTTTTTCCTGCTACTTTGGTTTACATTTCAGTGAAGCTGATGGAGAATGAGTATTCGAGTTTTAGCCGCACGCTGTTTCCTTTTCCCTTATTATTTCTCTCTGTCCCGCATATTTTTCTGGCAGTGTCTTCCTTCCAGGACAGTATTAAACTTTGCCATTTCTGTGACAAGCATATTCACAGTACAGGAATGCACTGTATTGATACCCACACAAACTATATTAATGAATGGAGGCAATTTCCTGAACTAACGCTCATTTTTCTTGTCTTTTATGCCCAAGGAACAGATACAATTAAAAAATAATTCCTTAGTAGTTTCAGAAAGTTGTGAGCCTTACCATCAAGGTGAAATACTTCCTAGCTTCATGTATGTTTAGCTACTCTGCTATCATTGGAAGAATCACTGAATTGTTTTGGTTGGAAGAGACCTTTAAGATCATCAAGTCCAACTGTTAGCCCAGCACTGCCAGGTCATCATGGAACCATGTCCGTCAGCATCACATCTACACATATTTTAAATACCCTCAGGAATGATGACTCAACCCCTTCCCTGAGCAGCCTGTTCTGGTGCCTCACAACCCTTTTTGATGAAGAAATTTTTCCTAATATCCAACCTAAACCTCTCCTAATGAAACTTGAGGCCATTTCCTCTTGTCCTATTGCTTGTTACTTAGGAGGACAGACAGACCCCCACCTTGCTCCAACCTCCTTTCACATAGTTGTAGAGAGCTAAAAGGTCTCCCCTGAGCCTCCTTTTCTTCAGGCTAAACAACCCTAGTTCCTTCAGCCGCTCCTCACAAGACTTGTGCCCTAGAGCCTTCACTAGGTTTGTTGCCCTTCTTTGGACACGCTCCAGCACCTCAATATCCTTCTTGTAGTGAGGGGCCCAGAACTGAACACACTATTGAACATGTGGCTTCACTAGTGCCACGTACAGAGGTACAATCACTTCTCTAGCCCTGCTGGCCAAATTATTTTTAATACAGGCCAGGATGCTGTTGGTCTTCTTGGCCACCTGGGCACACTGTTGGCTCCTATTCAGCCGGCTATTGACCAGCATCCCCAGGTCCTTTTCCAGCAGGCAGCTTTTCCCCAGGAAGATTATTCTAAGGACTACGGGGTCTTGAAAAAGGCAAATTCCATAAAATTGGCAACCAGGAAACTGTATATGGAGAAGAGGAGGTAAACTTCAGTATGCCTTTTCTTCTTTCATGCTAAGGAAGCTCCCTCTGCTCACCAGGCAAGAACAGACAGAGAGTCTACTTCTTAATGGAATGCTTTAGTATCTTTCATTGATATTATCTGAGGAATTTGCAGCTTACAATCTACTGTAACTTGTGGTTACTGCCAGCACATAGTGTTCCTCCTTGGATGACTAAATTATGCATCTCAATTTCGGGGCTGCTGTTTCATAGGAGGAAAGCAATATGACATATTTTACTTGAAGGAATCGACATAACAGCCGGTGTGAACTCACTGGTTCATATCAGAATAACATGAATAGAATATAGGGATCTTTAGCTTGCAGCCTGTTCCTGCCCTTGCAACACTGTCCTCCACACAAGCTCCTTCTTTAGTGACCACAAGAATCATCAGAAGCTCCAATCATTCAATGTCATCTTCCAAAAAGGACACTTTGCCTTTTTTTAAGTGTACAATAATGACTCAAAATCCTCCTGAGACTTAATAAAGAGGGTCACTTCTTGTTCAAGCAGCATTTACAGAGTATTATGTATCATCTCAATGCTTTCTGGATGTTTGCACGAAGTAGAAATTCTATTAATTACTGGTGCCCTCTGATATGTCAAACTTAAGGGATAAGGTCTTTGTATCATCCGCTGCTCGGTATAAGGAAAGAGACCATCAAATGCATCTTGGGATGACCTGGTTTGAGCTAAAACAGAACCATTTCTCTGTTCAGTGATTTTACTTTTCAGCTCAGTCTCTTCTAAGTAACTTCACTTTCTGAAGTTAGTGGCATATTTTTGCAGATAGTGTTTGCTTCTGGCAATGATAACACTTGATGCTTATAGTTACTATCAAGGACTGGTGTGTAGAAAGGCCCTTGCTTATACTTGCTTTTATGGAGAACAAGGTCACTGCTAAATCTTGTGTACCATGTTGGGATGCCATAAGTGGAATGGTCATAAATAAGTAAAAAGGCCACGCTTGAGGGGAGGAGCGAACAGGACAGGTGACCCAAACCTGACCAACAGGTATTCCATCCCATGTACATCATACCCAGTGTAAAGCTGAGAGATCACAAAGGTCAAGCTCTCTTCAATGGCCAGCATCCAAGGAGGGCTCTGTTCATTCTTCTGTCTTCGATCCCAATCTGTACATTTCTGAATCTAGTTCCAGATCCAGTTTCTGAATCTAATTCCTGTCTCCCACAGAGTCCAGTCTGGGACAGCCCCAGTGCTTACCCTGCAGCATCGGTGGTGGAATGACCATCATCAGAGCAGTTCAGTATTTTTTTTTTTATATATCTGTATTTAATTATTTTCTTATTAATATAATAATATTTTTATTTTTGTTGTTACTGTTTCATTAAAGCTGTTTATAGGTATTTTCCAACCCATGAGTCTCCCTTATTCCATTTCCCTTCCCCTTCTTTGGAAGAACAAAGCATCTGTCATTTGTTCAGTGGCCAGCCCAGCCTCAACCCACAACATGGGGATTTTCCAAAATCTTCTGCTTTGGCTAGTCCTTTCCTTCCTATAGCCCTGGGTAAAAAAAATCTAGAAACTATGTGAAATTCCTGATTATTCTAGGGAAACGTGTCTACTTCAGAGTTTCTTTACTGGCAGCTGGTACAGTTACCACGTACTTGAATGCATTTAGAAATTTGTGGAAAATCTGCTGTGTATTCACTGCAGAGTTTATGGCTTTCAGGATTCTAGAAGCTTATCTTTCCTCTGGGACTTTCCCTCATGTTTTTGTAAATCTTGATGATAGAATTGCTGTGAACCTAGCTACAGCAGTGTGGTGGGTTAACCTTGGCTGAGCGCCCACCAAGCCTCTCTATCACCCCCCCTTTCCTTCCCCTCCTTAGCAG
>JAVSBS010011570.1:86378-128957 GCA_033124195.1 Coracias cyanogaster | reverse complement strand
CATCCCTGGAGGTGTTTAAAGAACGAATAGATGCGGTGCTTGAGGATATGGTGTAGTGGTTAGAGAGATGCTAGGAGGAAGGTTGGACTTGATGACCCTGGAGGTCCTTTCCAACCATAATGATTCTGTGATTCTGTGAGTCTTGATCTGTTGGTCTACATCTTTCAGTGCAGTTAGTTCTTTGGAATCCATGATACCAGATACCCAAGGCAAGCAGGAATGGTCTGAAGGAATGTGAACCTGACCTCCTTTTCTGGAGATGTGGTTCTTTACAGACTTTTATTAATAATGAGTATTTTAGGCTTCTTCTTGGTGAATTAATACTTGTTTGCATCCACAGCTGACTGGACAGCCTGTTTTGATTGGTGGGACTATGGGTACTTGTAGCTATGTTCTTACTGGCACGGAGCAAGGCATGACTGAGACCTTCGGAACTACTTGCCATGGAGCTGTAAGTCAAAAAGTGGTTTCAGGAATGGACTGGAATGGACTGCCTTCCAGAGATGAAGGTTGTTCAGGGGTATCCTGAATGTGATTCCTCTGTTGGCTATACAAGTAGAGAGTAGCCTTGCCACAGTAATCCAAGCCAGGATAACTGCAAGCTAAAGTCCTCTTTGTACCTTAATTAATAGTTTTGACTACACCTGCAGAAAATTTAGGGGATGTTTCTTTATACAAGGCAAAGATTGGGATGAAGATCAGGAGAATGAGCTCCTTTAACCAAGTTCTGGTATCTCTGAGCTAACAAGAAGGATTAACTATGATGAGGTTGTTGATATAAACTCCTCAGTAATTAGAAGGTGTTTTCTCTCCTGTTATTTACAGTGTGAGACAAGGATGGCTGAGGAAGAGAAATAGCTTCCAGTAAAATTCCCAACTCTTGAACACTGTCCGACAAGTGGGTGGGTAAAAGGACACTTGCAGACTGGCACGTTATACACATGGAACTTTCCTAGCCATCGTACTAGACATGGGGTTTTGCAGGAGCCCATCATCCAAAGTCTAAATTAATTTCCTGTATTGTGGCTTACTGTGGTCTGTGCCCTCAGCCATTCTATGTTTGCTTATAATGTAGTAATGTTTTTCTTTAATAAGAAAGAGTTCTGTTTTTCCAAACCGCTACAAAAAATAAAATTCACAAAACTTCTGTCTAGGGCCGTGCGCTGTCTCGAGCCAAATCTCGACGCAACTTGGACTTCCAGGATGTATTGGACAAGCTGGCTGACATGGGCATTGCCATCCGTGTTGCTTCTCCCAAGCTGGTCATGGAAGAAGTGAGTTTAATATTTCATTATCTGAGAAGGAAAAGGGGGTCTTGCTCCTTGGCTGAATGACCCTCCCTAACTTGATACTTCACACTGTTAAGTGATCACTAGTGCTCTAATGTAGAGCCTGTGTGATTCTCAATACAGCTATCCGTTTTTTTTTGTGGTGTTTTTTTTTTTTTTTCATTCCCTGTCCCTAAAATTCTGCTGAAAGTGGAGATGTCAATCTGTCAGCTTTTGGGGGGTACGCTTTTTTCCTCTTCTGCCTGGTGATAGGAATCAACACTGAGAAGTCTGTGTGAACATCACAAAAGTATTTACATTTTATGGCTTCTCTTCTTGGATTATGTTCTCCCATCTTTAAAATTACTTAACAGTGCAGCTGTCACATAGAATATTAGTGGTGTATGAGAGATCCGCCTCTTAAGATTAATTCCTGTATTTGCTCAAGAAGAAGAAAACTTTGAATGACCAGAAAACTTTGAGTATTATGACTTCCAATTCCTCCTCATTAACACGATAGAGTGTCTTTTCTGTTCACAAACTCACTCAGAAGTGTGTTAATCATTTGGATTTATGCTGTTACGTGTGTTGGTGTTGTACAAACACAATGATCACATTAAAGTCTCTACTCAAGAGCAGCTTCCTTGTCAGAATGCTGGAGGGGGAAGCTGTAGAGTTCAACCCTGATTCCTGTCTAAGGGGCAGTGAAGATAAATCATAAAGGCTATCTGTAAGGAGGAAGTTGGAGAGACTGCTAGATAATGAGGCTGGACATTCTCACATGCTGGTGGACTGGATTATCTGAGAATACAGGGAAAACTGAACCAAAATACCTAGTATTTTATCTGAAATACAGTGAAAGCTTAATGAGAAACGTGAGCGTCTCATAGGTTTCTTAGACACATAAGGTAGCCAAATTCTCAGTATGTTCACCTACTTCTGCACCCTCAATTCATATGACTCTACTTTTGTGAAGAGGGGATATCAAAAGCCTACATCTAACTTCCTGTGACTTTGGGTTGTTTACAGTCTTTTTTGGTTTTTTTTTTTTTCTCTTCCCCCTCCAGGCACCAGAGTCTTACAAGAATGTGACAGATGTGGTTAACACCTGTCACGCAGCTGGCATCAGCAAGAAAGCCATTAAACTGAGGCCTATTGCTGTTATCAAAGGCTAGGAACTGACAAGGCAGGAGAAATGCACAGACATCTCCAGTCCTCAATCAAAACTGAGTAGAATCATCATCTTCCTGCGCCTCTTGGACTCTGTAGGATGCTCAGATATCACATCCCTGTTCTGGAAACACAACAATTGAGGATACCCCTATTTTTAACCACTCCTAGGCATAATTAATGCCTCTCCTCCTTGTTACATTCTTGTGAGGAAAGGGCAAAGAAGTCAGTCAGTCTTGGTTTTTATAGGCAGTCCCTCTGCCATTTGCCTGATGATTCCACAGGCAGGACTTCACACTTGCCTTGGAGTTGCTTCAGACTTGCTTCAGAGTTGTCAGCAATTGCTGTGCTGCAAGACCACCTCCATCAGCGAAGATGGCGTATGAACCAGACATGTTGTCTCCACACCTGAGTGCCTGGAGCTGTTTCTGCCCATAGAAGTACTCTGATAGGTAGGATATAGGCTTCTGGGCAGGGAGAGGTTGCTCTGTACGCAGATACCTTTATGCATAGTCTGTATTGTTGCAGGTTTTGTGGCAGTTGGGTAGGAAATCTGGAGTTGGGAGCGGCCTCCCACTCAGGTTGAGAGGGTCTACCTAGGCTTGAGGCACAGTCCTGCCCTGTTCCCCCACCCTCTCCCATTTAACACAGCACCTGGTGCACTTGGCTCAGTACAAGTAGGTGTTCCACAGACTTGTGGAAAGGCCAGAAGGATTATGTTCCTCTGAGAGATTTTGTTTGCCCAGTAGAAGTTGTAACTAAACAACTTATAGATGCGCTAATCCAACATTTTGCAAAGTCCTAAGCATGTAAAAGTTGGATAATACTGCTCTCTGTGTCCTGCGGCTCTCACTTAAGTGAGTCCAAGTGCAGGGTCAGGCTCAGTGTGATGTGACTTCTGATGTTTCTTTTACATTTATTAACCAAGACTGGAGAAGCTGACCATGCCCATTGGTTTATTTTGGGGATTCCAAATAAAATGGGAAGATGGATACTGCAGTGTGTCTGTGTCATATTTATTCTGTGGCTTAAACGTCTGTTGTCTAGAGCTTGAAACCCACAGTGTTTTCTGACTTCAGCTGATAGACCTTGCAGAGAAGTGTGCCGATGGCAGAATTTCTTGCAGGATACAAAAGAAGGACAAGGCAGTGCTCTTGTCGCAAATTCGTTATTACAAGAGTGTGATAGCTACCATGTGTCTTTCTCAGGGCTTGCTGGGCCCAACTCACTGGTAGGGGATGGAGTTTGCCTGTAAGCCTTTGTGCAGACACAAGAGGGCAGCTGCAGGAAAATAAAACCTCAAAGCAAGAGTGGAGCCTTGCCAGGAGCTCATGTAAAATGAGCAGATAGTGATTGATGGGCTCCTCTGCCTTTTGATGAAACATCCCTTTAGGATCCTAGCTGAAACCTGTTGATCTCAGGAGGCATAATAGCATTTTATGGTCTTAATCACTTCATGCTCACTGGTTTCTTAAGTTCAAATACTGTATTTGCCACAGGGTCAGAAGCAGCACATGGAGTAATAGTTGCTGCTGTGAGTCCTTGTGGGTCTGACTTCAAATCTTTTCTCCTGCTTTCTCCAGGGGAGTTGTTCCAGATTGCCATTTCTGAGGTCTGAGATGCACTTGCTGAATTTAAATGAAAAATAATTTCACTTAGAAATGTGAATTAGCCTTCTGTGACAGAAAGACAATTTGTTGGTCTCAGGTCTTCTGCAGAAGTGAATGTTCCATGCAGAAGTTTCTGTCTGTAAATATTTCAGACTCTGATGGCAAATGCAAGGAAACCGTTAAAACATTGATATTTAAAAATAAAGGAGCATTTCTTGAACACAGTTCTTCTTTCAACTTTTACCTATCATAGCCTTTATGAGACAAATCTTAGCTTCTCACAATAAGCAGAAATTATGTGTACCACGCAGGTGCTCTTGTTTATGCCTTGAGTCATCTGATCATCAGCATTCATGCATTAGCATTCAAGAACGCAAGAAGTGCTGTCAATTCTGGTTTCCTGTTGCAAAGCCAGTGCTGGTTTTGGTATGGAGTGCTGGTTTCCTAACCGCCTAAAATAAAGAGTAAAAATGGTAAGATATCTCCCAGTTCTTTGTTTAAATGTGGATGTTTTTCTAAGTTTGTCTTTTTTCTCCAAATAGTGCTGTCCACTAGCTTTTTTTTTAAATCTGCATTTTAAAAAATGGATCTAAAAAACTGGAAGGTAGGGATGGCATGCAGCATTAAAATTCATGTGCTGCAATACAGATGGATCTGCAGAACCATTTTGGCAACACCAAAGAGCCAATGTAGTTATTGAAAAATCTGCTCCTTTGGAAAGTTACTGAGAACTTGGAAGTATCTGTTAATAAATGATGTGCTTCCCTCCCTTCCCCAAAAAACCAAAAAAGCTTTGCTGAATGATTGTTAGGGTCTTTTCCTTGGGTTTTTTTTGGTGAGATACCACAGGTAGGAGATCTGGGTCTACACCACACCCCTGGAGTTGTTGCACACCTGTCCAACTGCAGGCACTCATCTTTAAAGTTTAAATGTTTAAATGTTTAAAAAATGAATAGATGCGGTGCTTGAGGATATGGTGTAGTGGTTAGAGAGGTGCTAGGAGAAAGGTTGGACTTGATGACCCTGGAGGTCCTTTCCAACCATAACGATTCTCTGATTCTGTGAAAGAATATAAAAGAAAACATGAACCTGTGACTCAGTAATTAAGAAATGCATCTATAAGAAGGGACATTGAGTGGTGCCTGATGGAAGGATTAACTTTTGTACTTTACATGAAACTGTCACAGGAGAAACATATGAAGAGGTATAACCTTTTCTGACTAATTAAAAAAAAAAAAAAATCCCTGAATTATTTGCCAAAGATACATTTGTGGACTGGTGCTGGCAAGTGAACAAACAGTTTTCCTAAAGCCTACAGCATGATATCAAAGTCTCATACAGGAAAGAATGAGAAAGGATTGCAGAAATTCCCACTGCACAGTGTTTCCTACAGGCTGGCTCAGGCTGTGCTTCAGCATCCTAGTTGGTTTGCATACCCTTGGCTCTTAGTACTCCACTAACAGGAATTAAAGCTCTTAAAATTCTCCTTTGGAAATAAGGCATAGTGGTAGCTAATACATAGATATCAAAATCTTCTGTTAGACTGTCGTCATTGTTTGATACCTAACATTTTCTAGAGCAGGCCACATGTCTAAAAAGTTATGCCTACAGACACAAAGATTACTTATTTAATTTCCCTTTGTGGAAGGGTCTCCAAAATTTGGAGATCAGAGGTTTAAAAAAAAAAAAATCAAGAAACATAAAAAAACCCCCACAAAATAAATAGTAGAATTGGACCGTAATCCTGCAGTCAGTTCTTCATGGCTACATAGATCCTCCTTTACAGATGCTGCTCTACAAACAGTGATTTGGCATGGTACAACTGTAAAAGATGTCAACATATATTTTAAATAACAAATGACCAGAAAAATCAAACAAAAATAGTAAATGAAGATAGTTGTGGAGAGCCTGAAATGTTGGCTAGTTCCTTAAAAAAAACAAGTCAGACAGTCTATGGAGCATAGGCTTAGTTCCCATGAGAAGAAATTAGTGGTATTTTAGCCAGATTAATTGCAGCCTTATATACTTAACTATTTACATTCATTTTGAATGTGATTGTCATCTATATCTGGTCTCTCAAGTACCTCTCAGTACACCAGGTAGGCAAAATGTCTTCCTTCCCTGAATTTGGGGACAGGGGATGTGCTTCTAAACTTGCCTTGCTCTGGCTGGTTTTATGTGTGGAATTGGTGAGGATGAAGAATACTTCAAGTGCTTTTTGCTGTTGAAGTTCCATCCCCATGTTTATGAGGAATTGAGGCCACTGTAGCTTGTGTCTTCCTCTGCGGGAGAAGATATTGCAGTAGCAGGAGGAGTTTCAGTGTGAAGATTCTTTGACAAAGGAAAAGCATGGATGGAGAGTCCTGTCAAATTACTGCCAAGAAGTGGACAAGTAGAAGGGCTACACCACTCCTCTTAAAAAGGCAATTTATTTTAATTATTTTTTGTGTTAATAGACTGTTGATTGGAAGTTGGATGTCTGAGAGGCTACAATAGTGGTGTATCATAAAATGAGTTGTGTGATTCTACATTATTCAATACTTTTTAGTAACCTGAAAGAAAATGAAACAGAAAAATAAAAGAGAGAAAATTTTAAAATGAGAAAAAAATAACTATGCAATGGTTAGTTATCTGTGATCACTTAAAACTATAGTTTCATTTGAGGAGTATCTCCTGTAGTGCAGTTAAATATATAAAAAAAGATTCCTTGAAATTAACACTGAATGTTACTCCTGATAGATGTATCCTCAAATACAATGGCACTGAAAAGGATCTTGAGTTGCCAGTCAGAGCTACAGACAACAGATAGACTATAGTTACTGGGAGTGATTTCCAGGATCCAGGGCAATAAATGGGACTAGGGAAGAAATATCACTTAGTATGCAGCATTAGTAATACTGTTATTGAAGTACTACATTCAGTTCTGGTGATGGTACTTTAAAAGCTGTTGAAGTAGATAAATTACTGGAGGGTTAAAAGAATGGTTAAATTCAGATTTATCTCTCATATTTTGAACTTCGAGTATTTCTCTAGTTTAACAGTAGAAAGCAAAGGGTGGCTCCAAATGAATAAATGATTTCTGGCAATAAACAGGTCTATAATATAGCAGAAGTAAAAATAACCTGTACGTGGAAATTGAAACTAGATAAAAGATCAGTCTACTAGAAGGCGCTGTACTTTCATATGTAGTCATTGGGAAAATGTGTTCAGTGATATGGTAGTTGTTCCGTGACTTTAAATTCAAGCCACCACTTTTCTCTCAGACACATACGATAACCCCAAAAGAAATGAAGGGCTTAATTCCTGAATTATTGCATGACTTTTTTATAGCCTGTGTTATGAAAAGACCAGATGACTGTAAGAGTTCCTTCTGGCCTTTAAATCTAAACCTCTGCGAAGAGGCCACTGACAAAAGAGCTCACTGAAATTGAAGCTGACACCGGAATCTAAACCCCATGAAACAAAGTGAATGAAATATCGGTCCGCTGGAGAAGATAAATATTCCCTTGTATTCACTAATTTCATCCCACATGCTCAAGCTTTTAAATTATAGTCCACATACATACATAGACTGATTTTTGCTGATTGTCAGAGTGTAGCAGTATGTAATATTGTCATCTAATTAAGTCAGTTTCTAGGTCTGCCTTCATTACTTGTGTTTGTTACAAAAAATATTGGATTCATATTTCTAAGAAAATACTGTAACTAAAATTATCAGATATTAGATGTGTTTTGCTAAGTTGAATTAACTCATTTAATGTTGAAAATTTTGTGGGGAAATGGGCTGGGCTATTTGCAGGTTTTGTTAGGAAGCTGTAGGTGGCTGGTCAAACTTGCACTTTTCAGGTGGTTTTGCTGCTGTATCTAACTGTGGTTTGTCTATGAACAAAATTACATGGTTTAGAAATGCATTGCTTATGATCCATCCAAGCTGAAGTTAGATGCTATAAACTGATAATACTAGTTCTTATGTAAAACCAGGCAAGTGCAGTAGTATTTACTTTGCTAATTTATATATATATGACTAAGCTACATAAATATCTAAAGCATTAAGTAAGCCTTATGAAGATGAGCTGTAGCTCTTCTGGTAACATCATAAGTACTGATGGAAGCCAGGAAAGCAATTCCAATTTTGTGTTAATTGAAAATCACCTTGACAACTGAAGAAATCCCTTTATAGGCTTCTTAGAATTCATTTACACGTAATTAATCAAAATGTTGTTTGTGAAGTCTTAAATTCATTTCAAGAAAACATAGAAGTGTTGTTTCCTGTTTTAAATGTATGTTTGAAGCATTGTATGAAATGCAGATTTTTTGCTAGTGACGCAGGTTTACAAAATTTCTTTGCTGTGAGCAAATGAAAGAAGTGGGACATTTTTGTCAATGATCTGTTAAAAATCTTGTTAATTAATAGCTATTTTCTCTTTTATGAGATACTTTTAGCATATTTAAGGACAGAACCAAGTACACAGAACCATAGGCCTATTTGGATGACCACACTTTAAAAGAACAATTAAAACTCTTACTTGTTTCCTACAACAGCAGTTACGTTCTGTGCCACTTGTTCACTTTCCATAAACCCACAATCCACGAGATTGAAAAATCCATTGAGAGTCACATGTGAGTGAACCCGCTAGCCCTTAATGTGCAAGAATAGTCATCAGTCATTTCTCTGTCTCTTCATTGTTCTAGTTTTACTCACTGACTAGGAGTGAGTGCTGCATGAATATTATTATACCTAGGATTACCTGTTTCAGAGGTGGAGACCCTTAAAGTTAATATTCATATTTGAAGACTGTGCAATGCAAACCCTTTTGCAGTTTTGCAGCTTTTTGTATTCAATATGTAATGTGTGTCCAACACAGCTTAATTATTTGTGTGATAATCCAAGAAATTTTCATAAAGTTTGATTAATTTTATAGTTGCATATGAGCTTTTGTTGTTCAGTAGATGCCATGCACAGATCTCTTTATAAGCAAGGCAGGCTTTGCTGTCATGAACAGATTGTAAGTCTAAATCATAAAGGTGTAATATAAACAAATAAGATGAGTCAAGAAAGTTGAACTAAAGCTTGTTGGAGGGAATGTAATTTCATGTTGTCTTTAATGTGTCAAAAGCTTTAGTCTTTAGTGTACTAAAACAAAGATCTACCTAGGAATGGTCAATTGGATGCTCAGGGCAGAATATAATTAGTGAAACTCTTTTAAATCAAGCTCTTGTGATACTTCCTATTGCTGTCCAATAAACCTATGATCCATCATCTGGTACTTCATGAGCCAGGGGTATTATCTTTGTGTTAAGTCACTTGGTAGATTTTCATTTCTATCAATAGGGCCCTTTTTGGCCCTATGCATATGCCATTCACGGCTTTCAGGTGATAGAAAGCTAATTTGAGGAAAATAGGTTTTAAAGGACCTAATATACATCAATTAGTGCAAATGAAGGAGAGGGACCTTCCAAGTGTAGGAAACAGAATTTAGGAAAAGTATTAGTAGTGCTTTGTATGTGTAGCCCTTCTGTTTCTATGCAGCACAAATGAGCTTTCACAATAAACGAAACATATATATATGAAAACTAAATATAAATGCCTGTTGTACCTTTACTGAAACATTGGCTGTTCAAGCAGCTCATGTCATCAGTGCAAAAGGGTTGGCAGGAAGTCGGGCGGATTAACACATCAAGATGCAACCCAGTATTATTTTCAGTTGCGGAATGGTAAATTCTTGTCTTTGTCTATGATACAAGAGTTGCCTTTAAATGAAAATGTGTAGTGTAGTGTTACTAACCAAGCTTGACCAGGATGGGGATTGTATTTCACACCTGAAATATGATGTCCCCCATATCACCGTCCTGATGCCACTTTCTGCAGCTGACAGGTGTTTTATCAAAACAGAGGAGCAGCCATACCGGCTGAGCAAAGAGGTCCATCTAGCTCAGAATTTGTCTCTGCCAGTTGCCAGTAATGGATGATTATAGGAGTGGCGCAAACAGTGATCAGTCACTACCTTGTTTAGGTCTTAGCCTGCCACGGAAAATACCAGTACTGCAGAATAACATGATGTATTTTGACATATTTTAAAGCCAGCGCTTTCTGATACTAGAAACCATAGGTATCACTTAAGCTGTTTTCTTGAGTAGTAGGAATGCTGACAGCAGCTGTACAATGAAACTTGATATAACCATTGTGCATTCCTTGTATTTGTTTAAGTGCTAACTGCTGATATTTAGGGATTCCTCATTTCTATTTATTTTTCATTCGATCTGCTTTTGTAAGTGGGCTAGGCTGTACACTGAGTAATTTTCCCCCCACAGCTTCTGGTGATAAACACCAGCTGTCAACAGTGAATGCAGGGACATGAGACGCATACAACGATTTTCAAGACAAGGTCAAATGACAGGTAGTTAAATAATGTAGAAAGGATAATCTTCTGAACAAGCAAAAATCTGAGGCTGGCACAATGTTTTTCACAAAATTTACAATCAGCAAATGGCAATGCAGAGGTCAAGCTCCCAGACAGAATATATCATGTACCTGAATAAATAATTTGTGTATAAATGATACTCTATGGAAACTGATTTTTGCTATTGAGATACCTACCTGACCTTCTGACGTTACTGTTAACACTCTTTAAAGTCTGAGTTGCATTATAAGGTAGTACTTGAGATCATATGTTCCTACTAAAGTCACATTTTTATTGTTATGTTTATGTTTAAAGGTCTGATGATTTTGAAAGCCTGAAGGCTGGGTTTTCTGTGCTGCTGTGAATCCTTGGAAGTGTCTTATTATGGGAACATGACAGAAATAATATTCTTCAGAATTTAAGCTAAACTGAGCTGATTCTGGGATTTTGTCTGGTTGATCTAGTAGCTTTCCTTGCATATTCATTTCTCACTTCTGTCTGGCTTCCTGTGTTTCATAGTGTCTCTTGAGATGTGTTCCTTTACAGTGTTCAAAAGCCTACATTTAACTTACATAAAATTAGCAAAGCTACTTGCAGAGCTTAATTTCAATTCTCCCTTAAGCAAGAAGTTCTTTAAATATCTTTAAATTAAGAGCATCACATACACTTATTATGCAAAATTTTAACTGAACTCAGTAAATATATTCTTACTGCCCTTTTACGACAGAACCAAATTAATGTTTTTCTAAAGTGGACCTCTTATGTAAGTTGAAAAAAATGCATTAACATGACAATCTAAAATCAGTATGCAACCATAGAATGCACAGTGAACTGTCATGGGCATCATAGTATAAGACCAGTGGAAGATTTTCTAATAGAAATGTCAAATACAATTGTATTAATAGGAAGTTAACTCCCTATGAAAATGTAAGTGCTATTTCATTGTCAGTTGGGAGCTTAAAAGATTCCTTTCCTTTTATATATTATATTTTAATAAAGGAAATTAAAGTATCAATCAAAATCTATGCTAAAATAGTGTTAAAGGTTTTAAGGAACTGGGCAATGTAGGAAAATTCACAGATAAGGCTGCCACAATATCCAGAGGTTAAAAGCAGTGAAACAACTCCCAGGAATTGCTTGCCTTCCATGAATTGTCAGTTGATGATGAGCTGATAGCAAAGAGAAATATTTCTTCCCAGTGCGCTGAAGGTGTGATATTGATTTTTTGAAGGTGTAAAGATAACTTGATTAGACTGAATTTATTCTGAATTTGCTCTCTAGTTTTAAAGAGACAATCTCCCTTTCAGTTAATGGAATACTAGTAAGCAGAACCTCATATACTATATTGATTTTAACAATCAGAACATTCTCCAAAAGTAAAGAAGCATTGATGAATTAGTGCAACTACACTGGTTTTAAAGATCACAAAATCTTCTTTGATCATCATGACAGAGAAGATAGTTTTGAAGATGGTGCTTGTAGCTACCCTACTTACAGTTCTTACTAATCTTACAACCTTGGTTTTGAAAAGGAAATTAATACAGAATATGAAGAAGTGGGGGAATTTTTCTCAGTAACCAAAAAATAAATGATACTGCATTCTTTCTCTCTGCAGTCACTTTGTGCCAGTCACATTCCTTCACTGTGCCAGAAAGTGTAAATAAACTGTAAGGTTCATATCCAGCAAACCAAGAAAAGATATTATTGACAGCTTGAAGATTATAAAAGTTACTGGCTATGAAAATGTTTATGTAACTCAGAGGAAACCTGTTGCTAAAATGGCATTATACTTTAGCTGTAAAAAATGTTTTTGCAAAACCACTGTCAGTAGCTAGAATTTATTCAAATGCAATTAATTATTATTTTCCTATTTATAGCATTCCAATAAGAACGGTGAGATCCATCTCACTGAAATAATAAGGATGAACTATATTGTAATATTATATACACCAAGAGAAGCATAAAGGATGTCATCAGATTCCAATATTTCTGTTTCTGGCATTTGAAGGTGACCTCTAATGGTTTAGCATATGATATTTTTATGAGCATCTTAGCTGGAAGTAGAGAAAAATTTTTAATATATGTTTCTCTCTGGCTTGGCTGAGAAGGTTTGGGAATTACAATGGGGTTTTTTTGCTTCTTAATCCCCACTTTTATTGGCTTTGATGTCGTCGCACAATACTTACAAGCTGATATTTCAAATAACCTAACAGCAGTATAATAATAATAATCTGATACTGGACATGCATTTCCGTTGCTACCATGAATACTTTTGAGGGATTATTAAACCTTATTAGCATAGGTTGGAAATTATTGAAAAGATTGAAAATCATAGCTGTTGTGGTGAAAACATGGTCTGTCTGCAAGCAAGAGGATTCTATGTAAATGTTATTTCACTTGGCATGATTTACCTTTTATGATGTTAAGCTTCTAGCTGACACAACTTGTGTATCACTGACAAACCTGAGCTGGTAAAAAGCAATTGAGAAGTGAACAAAGTTGTGCATCCTGTATCTTGACTTTCTGAGTCGAAGACAGATTTAACAACCATATTTCCTCCACTGTTATATAAAATATGTGCAGATCACATTTTAAGCTCTAATAGAAGTAAGAAATCATTATCGTTTGTTTGTTTGTTTGTTTGTTTTTTTAAAATCCTATGCCTTTATATCTATTCTCCAGCTGAATTTAGCGATGACTATTGAAACATAAAACTAGAGTTCAGGATGCAGCTGTAGCTACATCAGAAGTGAAATTCACAGTGAATTCAATTACTGTGTGAGCATTTTTCTGCCATTTACGCATTTTGGTGCGCCTGTTGCTCTTGAGACCTTAAATGACGGTCTGAAAAAAAAAAGTCTTCTATTTAACTGCAAAATAGTTGTAAGACAGAAGCAACAAAACATGTGACATATAATTGAAATGAATTTCTCATTGCAGTACCTGCTAAGAGCACTGAGAAAGCAGTAAGAAGGAATGTTTAACACAATAGTATGCCATGCTTAGTATGGTTGAGTATAAATAGAGTCTGATAAAATGCATGCTTTTAAGAGTTGTTAGCTTTTGTAAACCTTTCTTGTGTAGAAAAGTGACTGGGGGATACTTAAAAGCAATTTTGCAGATTATGTTTTATATGAGGAACATTTCAGCACCAGATTATCATAGACATTTAATCAAGTATGTCGGTGGGAAAAGACCAGGAAAAGATTTTAGTCTGAGGGAATACTTCTAATCTCACTGTCTTAAAAATAAATACTAAATATTGTTAAAGCCTTTCTGTTGCTCCAAAGCAGATTCTGTAATGCTGCTAAAAGTATAAAATGTGCAGCAAGTGGGGTGCCGTTACAGGGAACCGTGGTTCTTCAGTCACCCAACTTATCCTTATCTTTCATCTGTTCCACCAGCATTATGTCATGGCTCATAGTAATTGTATGTGACTCATACCATAGTCCTATAATATTTTCTGATCATAATTCTTATCTGTACACATTACAATTTGTATTTTTAATGACTTGTCTTCTAATCAGGTGTAATCTAGTGTAAAAATAGTAATGTATATGTTTTATAATGAAAGCACTCTGGAGGTGTCAGTCTTTCTCTGTTCACTGAAAATGGAGCCTACATGATCAGTTTTGGGTGACTACTGCCAGTTATAGGACAAGTATGATTAGCAAACATTAATCCAGACTTGTGGTGTTAATCAATGTGCAACAATATGTTTCCTTTGAAGCTTGAATCTCACATAGAAATGGATTTTTGAAAGGAGTGATTCATATCAGTATAAACATATCCATATATGAGACTTTTCGTTAAGATATTAGAATATTTTACAGCTCTGTTTTTAGGGGTGATTTAGTTATATCCTACCATTTAAGATAGTTATCATATTTCAGTTTCACTAACATTCATTTAGGGTATTTTTTCTCAGATTTAGTTTGGACATAATGGTTCAATATCATGCAGCATATTAAAGAAGTAGCCTTCTACTATTTTTTAAGCACTCTGAGGTTTTGCATCTTGCAAAAGGCAAAGATGAGTGCAAGAAAAGTGTTTTACTATTGCATGGTGAGTTTAATAGCTATGTGACTTCTGATTGCTTGAAGAACACAAAAATTTAAGTTCCAACGTGCTCTACACAAGATGAATCTACAAAGAGCTGGGTAAGGTCCTATGTTATCAGTTCAGCAATAGGAGATTACAAACAGCTGTGACAAATCAGGCTGATTAACAAGGCTAATGGTAACCAAAAAAAAAATAATAGTTTAATATGAAAAATGTCACATGAATGATGTGTAGGTAGACAAAAGTGATGTCTTTCCAGATGTGCTTATCGGAAAAAATATTTTGAAAAATTAAATTTAAAAAGGAAATCTATTTGTTTATTTCTTGTTATTACCACATATTCAAATGAAACTTAATATAAATTAAAATGAAAACAACAGAAAACCAATAACAACAACCCGTAAAAAGAACATACATCACAATCAAAGAGTTTGGAAAGAAAATCACATCACCATTCTGTAATCCTGTAATGCAGCAAAGGTGAATGAACCCAGTGGCATCATATTAAAGTTTCAGGGGAATGCTCAGTTCAAACTAGAATACAGTAAAACATGCTGGCGATGTTCAGAAAAAAAGCCGTTCACTCTCACAGAAGTGTTCTTCTCTTTTACTCTTTTCAGAAGATGGCTCATGTATGCTCATGCTGATTTATAGGATAGGGTTTTTCAGGAACAGCAGTCCTGCCACAGTGATGATTCAGCTGTCAGAGAAGTTTGCACTATGTGGTGGAAGGGATGTGGTCAAGGCTGCACAGAAATTCAGGGATTAGGATCACACTTCTTGTATTTTTATAGAAGGAGAAACTGTACAGTCAAGCTACAATTTTCATCTTCATTTTCCTCTATGGCAAAATCCTGAAGGAAATGTGGCTAGTATTTTACTTTATCTTTCACTCTGGGCTGGAACATAGGAGATAGCATGGGAAGAGATGTACGTAACTTATACTGCATATGATTCTGTATTTCAAGGTAGTCTGTAAAGAGACACAAAAGGATGCAAAGAGGAAGTCTCAACTAATTTCATACACAAAGCTCTGTTTTCATGTTTCTACCGAAGAATAAAAATGTTTTTATCTGCTTATCTACCTTTAGCACCAATTAGTGGTTAAACATGCTAAAATTAGAACACATGGGTGAGCTCACCTCTGACTGAATACATTCTGTTCAGCAAGCTGCCTTCACATCTTTCACAGTCACATTTTTTCTATGCTTTAAGTGGTTTTAGTTGTGCATGCAGAACATTTATGTACAAAGATATCCTTGTAAAATGGACAGTGTTCTCTTCTATTTTTATTCCTTTAAAAGACGCTAAATATAAATGTGTAAAAAATAGAAGTAAAAAGACACAGAGAGAAGAGAAGAGAAAGCAAGTTAAAAGTACTTCAGCAGCAAAGAAGAGATTCATTCAGCAAAGTGGAATTTGTACTTCCTGTCATACGTCACTTTGAATCTTGGGAGAATACTCTGATACCATCATGATGGGCTTTAGTGTAAGAATATGAATACTATTGCTGTTAAAAGGCGTCAGTGTGGGCAGGACTCCATTTCACTTATGTAAGGAACTGTAGAATAACTTGCAGCAATTTCTGGTGTGGTAAGGAGGTAAGAGAAAAGAGAATAAAAATGTTTCTGTCGGGATTGTAGTGGTTCTAGGCAACTAGGCAAAGATGCATATTTTGTTCTCATTGCCATTTGTAAATATGTAATTACTCAGTCTTTATATTGCAGTTATTGGTGATATACAAGTAATTAAGTAGTGTTCACGTCCGAGAAAACCAGAGCATCCAAGAGCATACTGGTTAAACAAAATAAACTCTTAGGGCATAGATCCAGGGCATGATACAGGTAAAAAGTATAATGAAAGCATATAATCATACACTATGGATCCAAACCAAAGTACCATCACATATGTAAATCACATTTCTTCATGTAATTTTTTTTATATATTCATATGGGTTCCATGGAATTAGCAAAAGCCATACACAGTACATGTGAGTTTGAAAGAATGTATTAGTCTGAAATTGAGTCACTGCACCTGGTGTATTTACACCTCACAAAGCAGCATTTACAGGAAAAACTGTAAACTTTATCTAGACCACTGTCAGGAAGTGATGAATGAGGTCAGTGGTGGTGTAATCCCAATACTTTTCCCATGGGTGTAATTGGCTCCCTTGGAAATATTTGATAGCTGTTTTCAGAATATGCAAGGTTCTACTGAATATCTGTGGACTAATAACTTTTACATTGCTTCTGAAATCCTTTCCTGTCAATCAGGAGGGAACAGTGTATGCCACAGTGTACTGTTTCCAACAAGCTATACATGTCATTAATATAAAAATATGTCATTAATAGAGATAGAATTTGTTGATATATGAACATGTAAAGATTAACTCACCTATCAACTTTTAAAAACTAACATTTGCATTACAGTAAATCAGAAATATGACATTTGAATATTTTTAAGCAGTTTGCTATACTGCTTCTCATGACTTTTTGAAATACCAGCTTTATGCTGGAATAAACAGAGATATGGTAAAAAGCACAGAGAGTAACTGATACAGAACATGTTCTGAAAACTTAGACAATGCACATTTTTCTCAGTTGTGAAGAGTAATAGTTAACTATCCTATTTTCTCTCTGATTTGTGAGTTCCTTTTAGATACCAAGAGGCTATATTTGTGCAGTAGTATAAAAGGACTACAAACTAATACGAAATATGAAAATAAGATTTAGCTTGCATTTTGCTAATAGTCATATCAGAGTTTAAAACAACAACTAGGTGAGATTTTCAGGCCTTAGGATCTTAATTGTGATGGTCCTTTATCGTGTTGATTTCAGATCAGTTGTAATTCTCTCAGTGAAATGGGTATTTATCTCCAGAATAGGCAAGGAGATAAAGGACTGTGTTCTCTGGCAAATCCTATGCTGGACCAAGGTATTTCATGTTCATGCAATTTACTTTCACATAGTATCTTTAGAAAACATCATTAGTGTACATAAACATAAGGGAAATATGCGATGTAGATCTGTGTTTTTGTATAGCAAACATATAAATTCTTGTGATACTCAACTTTGTATTTACCAATGAATACCAATGCTCCCTTACCCTTTATCATTGCCAAAACCATAGCTTTACAAGAAGAAAACAAATCAGATGATAAAAAATTAATGCATTCATTATAGTCACCTTTTTTTCTCCCTACTGAAGAAATCCAGCACCTGTTAATAGTACTTAGGCAAAGAGGAAGAGGAAGAGAAAATGTAATTTCACTGCAGTATCCATTAGCAGCAGTTTTTAAATCATCAGCAGAAAGATGACAGTATCCTTTGATTTCCTCCATGCCTATGGAGGATACATAAGAAGTTTACAGTAAAATCAATATCTCTGATTATATGGTAATCTAGTTTTAAAAAAGGAGCTACTCTTCTTTGTTCAAAAAAAACCCACCAAACCCCCCCCAAACCAAACAACCGTCCAACAATACAAACAAAACCCAATCAAACAAAATATTGAAGACAAAAGTGATAAGAAAACAAGCACTGATTTATAATAGGCTGAAAAAAGGCAAAAGTAAGTCACCCTGAAGTTATATGAAAAGGCAGATAGCATTTTAGTTCCCACCTCCTTATTTGATAAAGTTTTTGCTTTGTAGAAAAGAATCAAAACACAAGAAAGAGGTGAAAGAAGGCAGGAATGGCTGACTGGAGGCCTGGGCTACGTACTGTGTTTCTGAAGTGCTTCTGGCTTATTTTGCCCATTAATGACATGTACTCTCTCTACAAATCACAGCTGATCTTCATCAGTTAACAAATCACAGAATCAGAGAATGGTAGGGGTTGGAAGGGACCTCTGAAGACCATCCAGTCCAAACCTCCTGCTAGAGCAGAATCACCCAGAGCCCAGATGGGTTTTGAGTGTCTCCAGAGATGGAGATTCCACAATCACTCTGGGCAGCCTGTTCCAGTGCTTTGTCCCTCACAGTAAAGAAGTATTTCTTTATGTTTAGATTGAACTTCCTATTTACCAGTTTGTGTCCATTGCCCCTTGTCACTGAAAACCACTGAGAAAAGTCTGGCCCCATCCTCCTGACACCCGCCCTTTAGGTATTTATAAGCATTGATGAGATCCCCCCTCAGCCTCTTCTTCTCCAAGCTAAACAGACCCGCTCCCTCAGCCTTTCCTTGTATGGTAGATATTCCAAAATCTCATACTCCGGTAGTCTCATACTCTGTAATGCATGAGGCCAAATGTGATCGTGCTGTTATCAGTATCAGCAGATTTAGGTGTTAAGTGCAAGAGGTACACTAAAGTCTTGCTTTCCATGGCAGACTAACAAGAGGTAGCAGCATCCTTTAGTGGTGCTCAGAACCACGTCTACCCATCAAAAGTTCTGCTTTGCTATAATAAGGGTGTATACAAAATAATTAACACCTTTTTTCCCCAGTTCCCCTCTTGTCAGTCTTACTTTCTTTTGTGAAAATGTAATAACACACCCTACACTTTCTTTACAGGAAGTTTTTATGTCTTGGCAATGTCAAGACACTTTTTCTTGTTTCCCCCCTGAAGCTGCATAAAGCTTTGCTTCATCATCCAGTCACTTCAAACTTCTATCCCTGGGAAATGTTTGCCTTTTTTTTCCGCCTCCTCATTTTTACTCAGTTTTGAGGACATTTAGTAATGCTAAATATCAATAGCAAATAGATGCTCTTTTTACATTATAAAAAAAAAAGATGCTTATGTTCTCAGTTCATGTGCTGTTTCCTGTAAGACTGTTCCCACTCTCGTCTGCTGGCAGTTTGTATAGGCGTGTGCATATATGTAATGGTACAGTGAGACAGAAAGCACAGCACTAAAAGACCTTGTTCAATCAAATTAATGCTGAAGATTAACAAAGAACCAAATGTTCATATTGATTTGTATTGTAAAAGATCTAAAAATGACATCTTCTGACAGCTACAAAGATTTTTAGTTCCATTTTTTATTGCAGATGTGGCCTGATAATTTGAAATCACTCTTCATTTTCTTTTTCTTCTATTTTAACTTTCCCTTTTTAAAGTCATCTCTCTCTTTCTGCCTATACTCAGCCCTTTTGTACCAATAGTCCCCTGAGTCAGAAAGAACCAACATAACCTTGAGCACAGATCAGAGCAGATGTAGTAAATTTACATAGTATCATGCAGTTTTCCTTGAAAATATATCACCTAGTGGAAAATGGGGACATGCATATGCCTAGACAACATGAAATGAAGGATAGCTTTGACCAGAGGTCTTTGACATATTAAACTGTTCTTTATGAGAAATTACAAACCTGTGCAATTTTTTTCCCCCCTGAAACTCTGAAATTAAAGGCAAGGTGTTGGTAGACTGAAAAAGTGGTACTGAGTTAGACTTACTAACACAACGAGGAACCACAGGGCTTTTGTACATCTGTATATTGTTTGGCCTCATGAATTTAAAATGCAAGTGACTTAAAGCAGTCCCTTTTTCCAGTTGTTGCCCCTTTGCCTTAGTCTAGCATGCCTATACCGGCATCTAAAATGTTTTTCACATTTGTTTTCATGTTATCTTTAACTACATGCAACTGTGAACCTATATTTTTTGCCTGCTGACCAAGAAAAGCATCAGCAGGCTGACAGCATGAGATATGCAAGTGCATACCAGCCAGGTGGCAACTGTAGGGAAAAACCCTACCTATTTTCTCTGTTACCCCCACCACACCATATGCCTTATGTACAGTAGCCGGTAGCTGGAATCTTTCTGGTGGCAGAGAAATAGGAAGAAAGCAAGTCTGTTGTGGCTACACATGATATCCCAGAAATACCTCTGAAACCCACTTGTGTTTTGAAGGTCAAGATTGGTCGAGCTGGCTGAAGTCTAGCTGCAATTACTATTATTAGTAGCAAGTGTCAGGCAATGGAAATTTCCCGTATGGTGTGGTTACCATAGTTCATCAGATGTTTGGAGAGACAAAGAAAACCTGAATACGTGTATTGGAAAATCTCACAGGTGGACAAACAGGATCAGGTGCAGGTGAGTCAATTAAATAAAGAATGCTGGGTTTGACCCAGCACAGTTGTGTATTACATCAGCGTAATGAGTCAGCCAAAAGCATAGTTGACAGAGGATGATGAAAGCAAACGTCTACACTGAATTGTTTTTTTTTTTCATTTGCTTTGACTATAAATATAAGAGAACAGGAATAGGCAAGTATTCAGTGGCTGAATTGTGTGCACGCAAAACTACAGTTAAGCACTGACCTTCAGTTTTGATAACTGTCATTTTTTCCTCCTGTAGGCTGACTAGAGCCTATCATTTTGCAAAATGGAGTTTGAGAACTGCTTTTTACAGTTCAGGTCTTAAAAAGTGGAAAGATGGTATGTTAATGTTATAGGTCAGTGGATGCTGTCAAGATTTGTGACAGCTAGTACCATTTACAGATGTCTTACTTCCATCTTTGCATTGCTCTTCACTCTTGTTTTATACCGTGTTCCTGAAATACTAGGCAACCAAGCATAGTAGAGATCTCAGACATTTGGCCAACTGAGTTGTATTTGTCTAGCAAGTACATTGAGCTCTAGCAGACTTTTCCTGCAGGATGCAAGGAAGATAAAAATTAATGTCCCTCTTGAAATAGAGTGGTACAGATGTTTCTATGTTATAGCTACCTTCAAACACCAAATGCCAAACTCCTTTGAAACATAAGAAAAGGCACTGGGAAAGTTTAAATATAATCTCGTGATGGAATACATTAGATTACTACGTATTTCATGAAACTTTTACGATGCTTGTTGTTAAAGTTATACATTAAGCAAATTACATACTGATGGAATTAACATGACAAGAGTCTGGGGAATATCAGCATACATGAACAAATCATCTCATGTTCCAGTATATTGGACTATGATATGGTACTGTGTTGGGCAGTTTCTGAAATAGATTAACTCGGCACAGAGATGCTGGGTTTTTTTGAAAGTATCCTTCATACTCGGCTTATCTTTAAGATTTAGAAACACAGATAGGGGCTGGAAAAGTCCATTGAAATTTAATGTAGGTTAACACTGAAAAGCTATTTATTTGAAACAGAGAATAAGTTGATGCTGACTAATCATCTATGACCTATATATTTGACATATGTTTATTTTAAACATGTAATCCTGTATTACTTCATAATCTGGTACTTTAAAGTGGTTTATTCTTGTTATAGTATAGGATTAGCATTTATTCTTTAAGAATCTGTTCCAATGCCCATTAAAGAGTAGGATCAGGTACGAACAGAAAACTGGTTAGCTCCCTCAGGACTCAATTTATGTGAATAGCATATGAAAAAATGAACCTGTGTTTACGTTCATTGTTTTAAGAGGGAAAAAAGTGCTTGCAAATTAAAAAAAAAAAAAAGAAGAAGAAAAAAAAGATAAAATTTGTGTCTTATTTGAACTCTGTTATGGAAAGAACTTAAAACAAAGATCCCTAACAACTGAAAGATTTCTTAACTTTATAAAGATACTGGAAATTGCTACTCTTTAGCAGTTTCATGAACTTTTCATGTTAATTAGTCCCTTTGGTATGTTCCTTTTCTGATGAGCTATACTCACTCTTCACATAACTATTACTCTTTACATAACTATTTCTCTAGTTTAGTTATCTGCCAGCTGTTCTCTTTATTATCGTCACAGGCTTCTAAGGAGCTGAGCTTCTATGGTAAACTAAGCTGTCATAGGGGCAATATACTTTTATATTTGTCTTTTTTTTCTTCCAGTCTAATGCAACTCTTCCCTTAGCACTAGGATTCTCCACACTTAACTCCTGGCAAAGGAGTTGTGAGGGTTTTTTTCACTTGAAAGTGGCCATGTAGACAAAAATTATCTTCATCCTTAGGAAAGGTGTGAAGACAGAGCTGATAGGTTTCTTATGGTAGGGAATGATTTTAAGAATGACTCCAAGCTTCATTGCTGTTAATAACAGAGGAGAATAGGAGGAAGAGCAATTCCAGCAGCTTTATTCATTGATTTCCAACAGTGAATCCCTCACAACCTCTTTGGAAACATAAGTAATCATGTACTGATGCCTTCTTAAAGCTGTAAAATGAGAAACAAATGAGAAATTGGTCAGCTTTCAGTCGAAGTCACACTGAGACCCTTCTTCATCAGGTTTATGGCCATAACAACATGCCTCAAAGCCAGAGCATGATGAGTAGTGCACTAATGAGAAATGACAGGTATGGCCGTTTTCTATCATGCTGTCCTGAGGAAGAGCTAGGTTGGGCCTTACGGACATGCCTATACTGCAAAATCAGAGGACCACTTCTTGTCCCTGACAGCAAGTGACATGGACTGCCTCACAGCTATGCTGCCAGTGACTTCACTACCTCCCACATCATTCCTCTCTTGCAAAAAATATGTTTAGAACAGTTCAAAATGGAGTCAGAAACTACACTAACAACCAGAGGGCAATATGACGTCTGATGAAATGATTTGCTTGACCCTTTATTTATGCCCTTAAACCTAGCCTCAGAGGGCCATTGATGTCCACATCGGCAGCCACAGCCGGCTTATATTTCCAGGCCTCTCCAGAACCTTCTTCTCCTCCCAGCTAGTCTCTTCGCTGGTTACACCACCCCATAGTGCACATCCATACCTCAAGTACCTAGACATCTTTCAACAGATGAAGTTTGGTTGTTCCTGTCACAATGGCTTGATTCCACACCACTTGCAACATCAGTTTGTGAGGCTTCATAGTACGTACAGGTATTTTATCTTGTGTGCTTACTAGATATGCATGTGCTTGTGTGCATTTACATCTTATGTGCACATTTAGTGGCTAGGCTATGATGTCTTAAGGACTAATAATGCAGACCTCTTTACAAAACCAAAATAAGACTTAATTAGATTAGAAAAACTAGCTGATCTTGGTAATCTATTAATTCTTTACCTTTTGTAAGTTTGTAGTTACAGGTCCTGGGGGTGGTGCTTGTTTTCAGTAGACTCATATGTGTTAAAACAGTCAGGAGAGCAGACACTATCCATTATGTTGTTATTGAACAGTTTGGAAGTATCAGACCTTCATTTTCCAAAGCTGTATTTTGATAAGACATTATAACTTGGAATGAAAATAATGAAAAAATAAGCGAGGCAGACCTGCTAATTTTCTTTAAGAGAAATCTGATTATTCAAAGGCAAAGTGAAATCTTCACCATTTCCTGCAGTTATAAGTTTATGTTCTCCTTTGTTGAGAATGGAGATCTATATGAGCACCCTGCTTTGCCTTACAAAAGTTTCTCAATCATCAATGACAAAAATATTATAGTAAAGGGTGAGGGCAGAATTAGGTGTTTCCAGCTAGAAGAAATCTTGTTATGTAGGTCTGCCTGCAAGAGGACCTTCTACAACTTCAGTAGCAACACTAACCTTAGTTTATTACCTGAAGTTACATGCATGTGAAGAAAGATTCGCTCCTCCACTACTTCTCTTCCTTTGCTACATGAAATGAAGTCTTAAGCTTTGAACGTTGACTTCACTGTTTTCTCTTTTGTGTTGCTAAGATGTATTTATCATAGCTGTGAATGTATCGTGCTTGGAACAGCACATGCCCTATGAAATTTTCTTGCAGGTAGCATCCCTGTTCCTAATCTCTTCCTTGTACCCTGGGACACAAAAGCTATGGTGCAGTTGATTAATCTGCAGGGTTTAGAGGCTCTCTTATGCACAGGTTTGTAGCCATGAGTAACACCAAAAGCCTCTAGATCTGGCCAAGGTAGACCTTTTTGGGGAAATCACAGCTGTGCACTCAAAACTGGCCAGCACTCTTCCTGCCTATGGGGGTAATGGTGACATGTGGAGCACTTTGTATGACCAAAGACAGCCAAGTTTCAGAGCCTTCATCTCAAGAGTCTTTAGTTTCATGAGGTTTTCTGGAACTTGGGGATTCAGGGAACACTCTATATTTCTCTTATGGGTACTGTAGCCAGTTTGTGTTGGCCACTAAATCAAGAAACTTCCAACAGTCCTCTCTTATTCTGAATCATTTTATTTTCCAAGACTGAGCTCATGAACCAGTAAAATCTCTTGCCCACCAAATCTGAACAAGCACAGTTTGCTTGTCATTTTTTTTTTTCCTCAGGGAACTCAGTGAAAATATACTGAATTTTTTAGACACACATAATAATGAGTATACGTAGAAATTAATTACAGGATCTTTCTGAATAGGATACTAGCAGATTAAAACATAATTATGAAGTCAAATATAATTTTCCATATATAGATCAGGTTTTAATTGCTAGCCTAATTACAGAAAGACAAGAGACCTTTGAAATTATTTGACTGAACAATGCATCAAATGCGGGGTTTGTATTTTTTCCTCTTCTCTCCCTGTTCCTTTGCAAGTAATACTAGTCTTCACATAGTCATGTAATAAAAGCTTTTCATTTAGTCATTTAGAAGTTTAACTTCTTGGATAAGACCAATGAACCATTGCATTAATATGCTAATTAGTACTTTAAGGGATCTGGAAATTATTAAAGTCTTAAAATATTTATTGCTATTTTGCTTTCTGCCGATGTAAGAAGTGAGCATACAGTCCAAGTTTAAAGACTTATTTGTGAAAAGACTCTAAAATTGAAAGAACTTTTAATTCTATTATCAAAACTGTATCTGATTTGTTTATTTCATCCCCTTGAATATTTTTGACTGAAATAAGACATTCCCTCTTGGGTATAATACCATACTTTTGGGATGTTTTTGCTAATTAAGCCAGCTGAAATGTGAGACAGTGTCATTCAATGGCTCAGACTTTTTCTCTAACTATAAAAAATAATACAGAATGTTAAGGAATGACAAGATCTCTTCTAGTGGCAGACTTTTCCAACAGTCCAAGAATGAAGGTCTATGGGGGCTCTGCTACAACTCAGGAACATTGTAGAATATCAAAATTAAACATTATATATAACGGTTTATAATTAAATTACGCAGTTAAGTTTGAACATAAAATATTTTACAGCTACAGGAAAGTAGCTGCCTTATGAAAATCAGGATTAAATTGAGTTTTGAATTTCTTAAAGAAGTGAAGACAAGATTTTATTTTCTGATATTTTCTAAATAATCTGTGACTTAATGATATGCTTCCTGAAACAGGAAATAAGTGTTTAAAATAGGCACTGTAGGATTCATTTTTATTAAATGGTCTTCTAATCTGGTTATATAAAACCATCCCTACAGAACTGTGTGCTTTCTGAACCTGTTTGAAATAGAGCACATAATATACAAGGAGCATGCTGCAGCTCATTGTGAAGGTGGTTTGCAGGAGGAGGTGTGTTCTTTTCTTGGAGGGAGAAACAGGTGTAGTGAATTTCAGATTACAAAGAGGGACAGATGTTAACTATGATAAGGAGATGATGATGTGTATATGATTAATACATCACTAAGTATGTTTTGGGATAGTTCTGTTATGACCTCTTTATTCAGATTAAAAGCATGTGCTCTAAATAACAGTAGGCTTTTAATTTAATCACCATTTGCCTTTATACTGCCAAGACTCAAATGGAAATGTCATGGGCATTTAGGTTGATGAGACCTTGCAGCTACTATATCATTCTTGTTAAGGACAGTAAATGACTAGATATTTGACCTTTCCTGTTATATCCAGTTACACTGTAGATTGAAAAATTATAGGAGCTGTAAACGTTGTTATTACGTGCTTTGCTACTACAGATCGAATCCTATTTTACAAATATCCGCTTCATTGTTATTCTTGATTACTATCATTTGTCATTCACATGGCATCATAGGCCACCCTGCTTTCATAAGACTAAATTTAAACATATATGAAATACATTGTTTAACATAAATGCTGCATACCAATTCTGAATAAAGCCATATATTAAAAGCTTGATATCACAATACCAGCTTGTTCATAAACCCTGCAAAAATTCCATGGCTTGGAAATTAGAATCCATGCCTGCAATTTAAAGCCTTGACTTTTATTGAAACACAACATAAAAAGAAATCTAAAATATATATTATACATCAGACTTCACGTTATCTCAAAACACATATAAAAGCATGTTGTACATGATTACATTTTGGTATTATTTTTTTTTCTTATTCAAGGATCATTCAAAGTCTGTCTTGATAAACAGGAAAAGTCCAGTCAGCCTTGTTATACTTTCTGTGAGTTCTATCATGGGGTATTGCTCTACAGTGCAAGCAAGAAAACTGCTTTTTAGAGGCAATACATACTGATGGAGCTCTGGTGCTCTAGTGGAAGGCAGCTATGTATGCAGCCTGCTTTTAAAGCCCTGAGTAACAGCTTCTGCAGTCTTGCCTGCTACCCTGGGACTGGATGAAGGTATCAGAAGGTAAATGCAAACTTTTGAATAAAGTGCCTAAAGTATGTCATAGTTAATGAAAATCTAGGATCACTTCAGTTACCTAACCGCAAGATCCAATGCCACGTGATCTGTCCTCTGATACCCACTCTCACACCAGACGTCTGTCTCTCCATGATGTTTTTATAGATCTTGTATCATATCTACTAGTCCCATGCGACTATTCTGGGTATGGCAGGGCTTCTCATATGGCAATGGAAGCCTGTGTGCTGCCTTTTTAATCAAGAGAGTGACTCATTCACTTGATAATGGGAGAAATGATCCCTGGATATATTTCTAAAATCAACAGCAAGAGATGGGTAGCATACATAACTTTTTTCCCTGCCTTCATGAGAGTAGAAAACATGCCACTGACCTGTTGATTTGTTTTCCACCACATGTTATAGAGAGTATTATGATTCTTGAAAGAATTGAGTTCACAATCAAGTGATTTTTTTGTACAATGGATTTTTTTAATCACTATCGAATTCCTTTTAATAAAAAAAATATATTTATGCAAATTGCTTTCACTTTATACCTACTTTCATTTGTGTGGCCTTGCTTTGTAAACCTAATACAGATAAATAAATATTTCGATCATAATGCACTTTTGTGAAATTCCAGTAAGAAAAAAGAAGTCAAAGGGAATTTAAAGTTGGACCAACAATCATAAGACATTTAGCTACTGAGAATATGAATGGAATGATCACAAAAGGAGAGAAGGCGACAAATCACTTTTTCTAATCTGAGTTTTCAGAGGTAATAACAGAGGGGGGGTTTCCCCTGGCCTTTCTGCAAATAAAGATATTACTTTATTTGTAAAACATGCGATTTTTATCACTCAGTCTATTTTTCAAAAATAGTCTCCTGGAATTCTTCTGGGCTTCTTTTTCTCTTGAGGTGATATACAAAGTCACTGCGGGTAGAGGGATCGTCAAGTGCCTGTGTATACAATATTGTATAGGAAATTAAGGTTATTCTTGAAATATCTGAATATATTTAATAGACTTTTAAAAGAGGCCAGAAAATATACTAGAAGTAATTGAAGCCTTTAAACAGTCTTATGCTAAAGTTCATGCAGGCCTTAATTATACAATCCTTCTGTATTTCCAGGCTAAATACACTACAGTAGGGTTTTTTGTTTAAAGGTAATGACATTTGGAAGAAAAATCTTTTTAATAAAATATAAAAGCATAAGTTTATGAATTTCAATTCATTTCTACTTGTCAAAATTATTTTGTTATTTATTCTGAGAAAATAGTCTTCCTAATTACTCTGATATATAGACTTCACAGTAGGTTTTAAGAGCACAGACCTCTGTAAATCTGCTTATACAGATTTCTCAGTTCAAATTAAATTTGGAGTTGTGTGTTATTGAAATGTTTCAGTTGTTATGTCAAAATACAATAGAACATGCAAGTTAGATACAGACCTACTATAAATCATGAAAATGTTCTCTAGAAAGACAAAGAATACTATGTAAGTGTGTGTCAGCAGTTTGAACTGAAGCTATTCCTTTGGAAAGGTCTCATTATAACAACAGCTTTCATTTTATTACTCTGTACAAAGTTTAGCTTTTCATTTACTGAGGAGAATCTCATTGTTTCTTTCCTCCCATGCTTTTGAGTTGTGATAGACATGAGCATGAGTATGTGTCCTGGTGAGAAAAAGTGATTATCTGCATGAATAAGACATAGGTCAGGCTTAGCATAGTAATAACTGGCTTGTGTATGTTGTATCTGTATAGATTCAGACTGCCTATGTACTTTTATAATAATGAAGTGAACAGCAAAGCAGAGTAGTTACTCCCTTTCCCCTTACTCAAACCACACCCTTTCTCCCTTCTGTGGCACCATCCTATCTGACCCTCTATCCTCCATCTATCCACAACTAAGCTTTCTAGCGCTATGCTAATTCTACCAACTGATGGCTTAATAATAACAGAGGAATTATTTTTTCACCCTTCTGATTAACTTTCTTCAGACAGACCTTGGCTCACAGCAATATGAATTTTCTAGCTGAAGAACTTCCAGATGAAAATGTGTTCTCTCAATCATTTCCAAGATTAAATAAATATGGGAGAAATAAAATATAGGAGTACAATGTGCACATTTTTCTTTTAAGATCATAGAAAAGTATTATGAACACTGACTGTATCATCTGAAATACTCACCAGTTGCTAGGTTTTGATGCAGTGGGCTGTTTCGCTATGCTTCTCACAAGGCTTTCTTCTGCCATACAATTAAGTATGGAACAGGAACTGCAAAGTAGCACTGGCTTAACTTGTTTTACAAGTGGAAGCAATACAGTCATGCTGGTATAGGATTGAATCCAAACTCATCAAAACACTTTATAGGCAGCAAAGTTAATTAGGACCACACTAATTAATTTATACTGCTTTTGGGACCTCAAGTGTTTTCTTGTCCTAGTGCTGCACCAGCTTTATATAATCTGTCTCCTTTAGGGATGTTTTGCATACATCTATGCCATGCTTCGTTGGAAAATACAGATATGCTAAAGAAAAAATATATGAATTGAGTGCTCACAAATGTGTTTGTCATAGATTAGAATATCAGTGCCGAGTGAATTATTGCTTTAAGAAAAATAACAAGGACTCCCTCTGTTCATTAAATAAGAAATGAAATGGTTTTGGTTGATTTATGCAGTTCTCTAGAATAATATCCAGATGTGTACGTGTGTATATGCACAACAGATATCTAAAATATAGATGACTTCATCTTAATCATACTTACTTCCACTTATAATCAGTGGTGAAAAACAGAACTTCTAGAATGTGATTCACTGCATCCTAAAATAGACTTCTAAATCTGACTACAGGATTACAGTGCCTGTTTCTCCTGATCGACTATACAAGGATCTTACAGTGACTAGTACAGATATAAACTACACTGAAGATATCTTATGTCAGAAATACCATGCTAAATAACCAAAATAAATTCTCTCTTGGCACGTATTGTAAGGATATCAGCTTCCCTGGAAATAGCATTATAATGAATAATCATTGTAGGCATTAAAATACTTAATTAACTCCATAATGATAACAACCTTACTGTATGTTTGGCAAAGTGCTTATGAAAGTGATAAATACTGTTAACATTTTCTTAAAATATATGGTAAGCTTTATTCAAATTGTATTAAGAAATGTCAAAGCAAAATGGCTGTACCACATTGTGTCCATGTGATATTGCTTTCAAACAATTCCAGTGGGTCAGGTCGGGTGAGTCTGAGTGCCTGCAATGATAATATAAATAATGTAAAAAAGCAATAATAGATAAGAAAATTAGAGGAATTGTTATACAAATGTGTGGTAATGGACTGTGCAATTTTTCTTTTTATCTACTAAGTGTCTGGACCAAAGGGTAGCTTCTCTGTCAGCAAAGAGAGATTTCTGGCTATATTAAGCAACCTAACACTAGGCCATTTTCTATTACTTTTTTCCATCCTTTGTCTCTCAAACACCTTTCTGGTGTTGAAGTACTTGATTCAGGGGATCATCTTTATGAACAACAGCACATTTTTATTAGAAGAGACCAAGGAAGACTCTTCCCAAATTGCCTATTAGTGTTTATGAAGGTACTAGTCATTTTTTCCAGTATGCAGAATTAACTGACTTGAAGGTATTGTTCCAAATTTGTGGGAGTGTGAGGTTTTGGAAGAAAACTTGAGATCTACAGTCTCAATGCCAAACACCTGTTTCTAGTACTAAATATCATGAAATAGTATATATAAATGTGTAAGTATATATAAATATATACTGTCTTACAAAAAAATATGCTGTGTAATGGTGATAGAGGACTCAGCAGCCACTGTATGGGAAGCATTTAAGAGTATTGATTGGACATAATGATAACAGTACCAACACTAACAGATGCCTAGGAGTTGGAAGTCTGAACTTTAGCTAATGACTGTGAGTTTTAAGGTAGGAATCTCTAAAAGCCTTCCACCTTTTGGACCCGTATTTTAGGATAAATTAATTTCTCAAATCAGACTATGAGGAGAGTTTACGTTATTAGTTCAGTTTTAAGTGGTTAGCTTACATGTCCTGATATGTTGGAAATAACATGCCCAAAGCAGAATTCAGGTGCCTAAAGGCCACTCAAATCAATAGGAAGTCCAGACTAATTTACAGATTTTTTTATCACTTTCTTCTCCAAAACTGAGTTGAGCTGCTGCAAAAATTATTCCAAGAGCAAAGTGATCAGACCCATAGCAATAAGAGTCATAAATTAGCCACAATAAGGCATAGGCTACCCCTTGAACCTATTGTTGATACCAGAGAGTTTCTTCTGCTCCTCCATCATAGGATGGAGTCCTTATTCTTCCTTTCTCCTGTTCTATACCCTTTTCAAGCTTAGATCATCGTGTGAGCTACTTTTTTGTTGTTGTGATGAGTGTAGTTATCATAAATTCTTGGGATCCTTTTCTGTGAAGGAAAACTATATTACTATTTCATATATAGTCCAGTAGTGATTTTGTACTCTTGCATTTAAGTATCTTGATATCTTATATTACTGTCTGTCATAAGAATTTTTTGGTACATAAAACATAAATCAGAGATTTAAACATTGCTTAATGTACTGATTAAATCATTAACACTGAAAATACAAACAAGCTGTCTTTCCAGTGAATGTAAATCTCAAGGGCTTGAATTAAAACTGTGACAGGTTATCATAATCATTGCATAAAAGGGAAAGTGATAATAATGATGATAAAAGAGGCCTCTACAATAAATGATAGCTGGAATTATTTTAATCTCTGATGTTAAGTATTCTCTCAGACCCTTTTTTAACACTGTTTCATAAATCCTATACACCAGATTGGTTCAGTGAGACAAGAGCATTTTTAAAAGGAAAAAACATCTTCCATTGTAGCTGATAATGTAATAAACAGTGACAGAGATTGTCTTTTACTCTTGTCCAGTCTCAAGCTACAATACTTAAACTGCTTAGTGCCCAAGCAACGGGCATGTCAGCTCAGTGAATCTTCAGCAGAAATCAATATCTGCTTATATATACAGAGGTAAATATATAGAGGTTATTTATAAATAAACTGAGTACTAGGAATTATATAGTTGCTGGCTGCTTTTATTGTAGACAGAGCTGACAGTGATGCTAAAGCTTCCTATTACAATCACTGTTTTCAGTAGGTTGAGTAGCTGTAAGACATGAACCAACATTTGATTTCTGCTAAAGGCAGATATTAGTCCTTGAAAAGTTTTATTCATCTTTATTTATGGCACTTTCTAAGCCTTAACATTCCAGAATTTTAAGTATTACTCTCCTTAGAAGAAGGTTGAAGGTTTTCTCATTTTGCATAGCAACATAATTCGATAAGCAGCAAAATACCTTTTTAGAGAGAACTATGAAAATATGTGCAGTGTTTACTATGCACTTTCCTACCACAATATCTAGAAGGCTTGCACACTTGATTTCAAAAGGAAAAAAGTGCAAAATATTATTATAAAGAAATGCATAATATCACAATACTTTGATGTATTTTTTTATTCTTTCATAAATATTTGTGTAGTAGCATCATTAAGACATTGATCAAATAGAAGATTTTCACTTTTCTTACTAAAACCACTTACTATACTTTGCCCCTCTCTTGCTTTTTCTCTTTAAATGCTTATCTTCAGTATGTAGATTCCATAGACTTATTTAGATCTTCCTCCATTTATCAAGCTCGATCCTTGCAGTTTGAAAAGATGACTTTGCAAGTGCTATTGCTTCTACTACTTGCAGCTTTGGAAACCTCCTTCTCTAATATGGTTTTCATTATTTATTGTAGCTGATATATCACTGCTTAATGATATAGTAATATAAATGCATAAGTAGGAAGACCTTTTTGCCGGGCAAGAGATGGATATAGTGAAAGAAGTAAGGCTTGCCTTTTGTGTTGGAATAAAATGCTTTACTGCTTCACAAAAAACCTCCTGTAATTGTCATCTGTGGTAGCATTTGAGGGGTAAGAAGACCTTTCATCTGGATATGTTATCAAAGGGGCTTTGCTGATCTTGTAAGTTAAAAGGAAGAGGGAATTGCAGTGAAAAATTAGAAATGCTAAATTTCTTCTGAGAAATATAAAATCGGCTTACTCATCTAATGATACTTGTGGCTGACATTGGAAAGAGAAATAAATTCAGAAATATCAAATAATTCTGTAAACTGAAATGTGTGCAAAATAAAAACTTTCCTGTGGATATATCTCATTCTTTTAATAGGAAGGGAAATAGCTAATTCTGTGGTATAGAAATGTTTTTTGTGCATTTCTATTGTTATTGTGTTATTGTGTTCCTCTTATTCACTCTTAGAACAGTTCAGACATACTGCCTACAGAAGGCTCAGAACACCAGGTAACCTATTTTCCAAATTTTGTTTGTTCTTTTGTTGTTGCTGCTGTGATAACGTGCCTGATTTCAATGGTCATAGTAAATACTGATCTTTTTAGGGAATGAAGGAGAAATCCAACCAATATATTATCTTCTTATACCAACCACAGGCAAGCCAGACTAAAATATGAAGTGGTTTATGGAGCACTAAATTGAAACTGTCTTGGTTAAAATAGAATCAAATGACAGTGCACAGGCATGCTTTATTTTAGTTCATTTCCAGTCTGTCAGGAAAAATTGGGGATATCAGTTCTCCTCTCTGTTTCATTATTCTATTATCAAAAGAATGGGGAGTGCCAGAAACATACATGTTGATTTAGTGTTGCACTGATGAAACCATTCTGTTTGTGTGATGTGTCATTTTTCATTGCTTTCTTATCAAGGTGTTTCAGCTGCACCCAACCCAGGTCTTGTAATTGCTTCGGTTGCTTGTGGCAAAGTTACGTCAATGTCAATTGCTAAATAACTTTTGACTGCTTCATGTTGAATCTGTTAGAATAGAAAGACAGTGCAGGATGAACTTTTACATACTGATAGTGGAAGGCTTCTCCCAAAGAATGTGGCTGCTAGTAAATATATTAAATGTAAAGTTTTAAACATGAAAACCTGATATAGGGTTTAGAGGAGTGAAACAAATGCATTTATTTTAAAAAGAACTATAAAGCCATGAGGAGATTGGATGACACATTCATAAAATATCAAGTAGAAATCTAAAGGCAAACCTTGTTATCCATATTAGGTAAAGCTCCTGAATTTCAGCAAAAGATATGTCCCCAGCTGAGACTCAGTCAGTGGACATGCAATGCTCACCCAAAGGCAGAGCTAACACCCACCTGAGTACTGTCCACAGCCATTCCCACATTTCATTGAAATGAGGTGACAGTGTGATAGAGACAGGTTGTGCATCAGTAATAATTAGCGGTTACTGAAATGTGGAGGCTTGTTCCTCCTGCTGAGCAGACAGCTGCAGAAGCAGATTCAGGAAGGCACCATGATTTTTTCTGATGCCCATTAGGTACAAGGAGGGAGAATTTCAGATTCTTGTATGAGCCCTACATTATTTTAAAATCATATATGTAAATGGAGTAAGTCTGAAAACTAAATGTGTGTCAGACAAATCAATGCAATATAGTATTTCTCTCTTGAAATAGTAATGTTAACTATGTAACTTACTACAATTACAGGGTCATAATGGATGCATGTAAAATAGAAGAGAAACAAACACAACTAGATGTTTTTCTGTATTACAAGTTTGGAACAAAAAATCCTAAATTACATTTTTCATTGGCTATATGTCAGAAAAAAACTGGAACATGGTTCTAAAAATAACACTACTTTTTACAACTCTGAGTTGTTCATATCTGTCACATTCACAAACTTCTATAGCTCAGGTAAGACCGTACTTAGCTTAAAGTAGTTATATTTAGGAGCCAGGAAGGTCTGCCAGGAACTGGGATCTCAGACTGTCATGAAAACATGCAGTAGAATCAGATATAGGACATCTGGGGGAAAAAAATAGAAGGAAGGGGCAATGACAGACTGGTTTTCAGTATCTGACTTTGCTTTGAAGATATGCTTCCAGACCATTATTGTGTGTTCTATTTTCTTATGATTGCTTTTGATACTTTCATATTCACTGAAGTCCAGTTAATTGCGTTGATTTTTTTAAGTCAATAATTTTAGAAGAACACATTTTTAACTCTTTGGCTGAATAAACTTTTTTTTTTTTTTCTGGTGATTTTTAAATGCAAAATCTAATTTGATGTGCAGAATTTTGTGCATGCTTCAAGGTATCTATAAAGCTGTTGGACACCAAGAGAAAACAGGACATGTAAATATCTCTTTCTAATCTCTACCTGCTTCTAAGCTAAAGAAGCTGTCAGGGAAATTTAATTAAGCTTATGTTTTGTTTCTTAGACACATTTCACTTTTCTGTATCCATAGTTTACATGCAGGCAGGGAAAACACTTCAACATTTAAAAACTATTAAACATATTTTATTTTAGTTGTCTGTCTTTTACTTAATATGCACTGCTCAGTTGCTCAGAGTGGGTGGTGTGTATTTCTACAGCAGATGCTTGAATTCCTCTTTCCTTTTCATGGTTACTCCATAGTTTCTTTTCATCATTATCCTGCTTCAATGAAGGAAGCATTTTAAAAGGTGTAAAATGCTGACTGTTGCAGATATTGATATAGCTTAAATAATAATAACTGAAAGAGTAAAATTTGTTTTAGAAATTAAATATTAACCCTCATTTATAAGATGGATAAATGTCAAATATCATTAGCAACTATATTTGTAACAGTGTGTTTTTAAAATAGGGTTAGCTAATTTTCAGATATTGTGTCTATTACTACAGATTCCATAGGAGAAGATCTTGTAATTGTTGCAAACAGCAAGACATTGATAACTAGATATATATTTGTAATGCATATTCTAATGCAGTCTTGAGCAGAACTTTGCACCATTTTAATTCTGATTGAAGTCACACATTATAGCCTTCCTTCAAGCTTGGACAGGAGTGATGTGTGATGAAAGGAGTCTGTTATGCCAGTGCTGTGGATTTATGCTGCTCTCACAAAGGCTGCACCTACACTGTCAGTTTGAATCATTCAATTTTTCAGTCCAGAAATCTGTTCTTCCTGATTGTTCACACTTCATGCATGCAGAATCACTCCTGGAATCCCTTTTGGAGTGGACCAACTGTGTCTGTCTGCAGATAAGAGTCAGGGTGGGTTCTCTGCAGCATCGTCCAAGGATTGCTCCAACAGGCTGGAAGGTTGCCATGCCTTTCGGCACACAGCACATGCTTTCAGTTTTCTGCCATCAAATCAAAAACTTGACAGGCACCAAGGAAGACATTTAGCTTTTCCATTTCATATAGAAATATTAATTTTTAAAGAATTGTAAAAATACTGCTATAATGTTTCATACCCTAAAATTAAATTGACCTTTGTTAACCCCTTGATGAGAGCTGGTGTCACATGGTGAGAGAAGCACCATGTATGGTGTGTTGAGTATGTTGAAAAAGCTGGTGAAATACCATCCAAATTATATATAGCCCGAAGATGCGTCCAGACTAATTTAGAAAGAGTAGGATGGGCTTGAATGATTCAGCACTCATTTAGTTAAGGTAAGGGTCACTTCCTGGAGCATATCACAAAGACTGTGTTAACCCAGATGTGTACATACTTCTGCATATATGTATATGTGTCTAGACAGAAAGGCAATGTTTGATTTTGAAAGTCTAAAAATGTGGTCCAGTTGCAGACATGGTGAAGTGAATGGTTCTTTTTCTTTCACTGGGACTGAACTGTCAGTTTTACAGACAACTTTATAAAAGTCATAATAATGTAGATGTGAATTACCTTCTTAGAGAACTTTTAGATATTTTCCCTTTCATTTGTGTTTTTGCTGTTACTAGTGTTCATTTGCTTATCAAAGGTAACAGTGGAAGTTACACCAGATATATTGAATTTATGAAGACAGAATCATTTTATCTATGTAAGCTGGACCAGAACCAGCCCCTAGACATCTAGAGAGAAAATATTCTCTCTGGGTGTGAGAACATTGGACTTGTCATTGGATGAGGAATGGTGAGATTTTGGCAAAAGCTTCAAAATTCATTTAATAATATGCTCTTCTTTTTAATTACATAAAGCTAACAGCACTACAGTGAATCTTTGCAGACTATTGGTATTGCTCTTTAAAACATGGTACTAAGCAACAGTACTGTATATCACTTCTGAATAACAAAACTGTTATAACATTCAGTGCTAACAATTGAAAAACATTGTACAGAAAAAAAAAAAAAAAAGAAATTAGGAGGAAAACAATGAGGAGAAGGCTGCAAAAACTTTCCATATAATGTCCCTAGGACAGTAGCTGCCTAGCTCTGATTGCTAAAGGTAGTATTACTTGCAGGTGTCACTCTTGCTTTATATCCTTATGTTACTATATATATACTTATGCCTAGCTTAGTGTTCTGACTGAAATGACTTTATTTCCATTCTTTAAATTTCACTAGAAAAAGCACAAGCTCAAAAAATAAACATCTGAGCTGACTAACCATAGCACAGTATATTATCTTTCTTATTTTATATGTATGTAGCTCTTGTTTTTTCTATGTCAAAAAAGTTTTCTTTCATAACATTTTATATACGGACCTTAGTGTTTTGGTTTTTTTTCTGGGAACGGATTAGTGAATCTTCGTTACGCACCAGTCCAATAGCTAAAATGCTAATGGAGAGTGAAATAATGAAAAAGATAAACATACTAAGCAGTGCTATCAGCAGTGTCTGGAGATAAACAAAACCAAACATTCTCTCATTTCTTGTTTAAAGATCTTTAATTGTTTAGAGTGGTGGATGAAGAGAAACTTGATGGCATAATCCATTTTCTCTTTGGAAGAGACTCCAATGAAGTCCTTCACAAGTGGCTGTTAGCAGTAGGGTGTCAAGGACAAGATTCTGAAGTAAGCTTAGTGTTATCTGACAAGTAATTTACAGGCAAAATTTCCATAATTGAAGGTAATACAAAATTATTCAAGTTATTAAAGAAAAAAGGAAATGGGTAGAACCTGGAAGAAAGCTAGACAGATTAAGAAAATGGGATCATGGTTTCAGGTAAGTTCACTGTTGAGAAATGCTAGGAAGTCTATTTAAAGAATATGTGAGGTGTTTAACTGGCTCAAACTTAATTACATAGACTCAGGAGCAAAAGGAGACCAAAAAGGCTTAGCTTCTGTGAAGAAATCAGAGAGTATAATGGAATGGGCAAGAGCTGATAAAGCTGAAAAAAAAAAAAAACCAAACAACAAAAAACCCCCAACCAGAGTAAGGCTTCTCACTTGAAATGAAAGGATTAAAACTCTGCAAAGGAGAGAAGTGCTAAAAACAGGTTGTTGCAGATGAGTATGTTTGACGCAGTTTGATTTATCAGCAATTCAAGATTTATTAATAAAATTTGATAAATCGAAGGCTGAATTTAGCTGCACTTCCTGTAACAAGTGATTTAGTAGAACAGCAACTTAATTACAAATTTGAGATTGACAAGATTCACACTTACTACGAAGTATCTCAACCAAAGCATGTGTACTTGCACAAACAAAAAGCATACAGACGCAGAATTATTTGGCCAGTGAAATATGCAGATGCCCACCCTCATAAAAGCAAATGCATAAAATCAAATACCAAGATAGGTAGAGAGGTGGGTAAAAATGCCTAGCCTATAGTCAAAATTTCCCCCTTCAAGTTTAGAGTAAATACTCACAATGCATCTGCATTTCCTAAGGGGTGGGGGTTGAGCCTTGAGGAGGTGGTTTTGCCCAGGCCTTGCATTGACTTCATTGGCAGATGGTCGTGAGAGCTGCCCAAACTCAAGGGAGATGCTGGATGCAGCCCAGTGCGATCCAGGAATGCTCAAAGGGTCTAATTTTGGATCGCTATTTACAGTGTCTGAGATAATTGACTTTTGTCAGATACTTTTCCATTTCAGGCTAACTTGAGTTTTGCAATATTCTGGTTTGCACATGTCCAGAACTTGAGGGTCCTGGTATTTTTCCATCAGTTGTGCATGCCCAGAACTTACTGGATCTTGGGGGGATCTGGTATCTCACTTCTGGGCCACAACCCAAATTGATAAGACAAGTCATCATCCAAGATGATAAGGAGGGGAGTAGGAGCCAGGCACACCACACGGGTGCCTCAACGCTCTGGTCCACTGTAGGAATTAATTGTCATTACTATCCCCACAGAACAGGGGAGGCAGAAGCCAAGAGCATTAAGGGAGTGCCTTAATGCTCTTGTACACTGCTTTCCACAACCTGTGTTTTTCTAATGCATTGCTCTAAGGCCCAGAGAGGGGAGTTGCACACTGTATCAAGTGAGTCATGAGTGGGTGGGATCATACCACCACACAACTAGAATACAGCACATTGACTGAACACAGTGGGCAAGGTACAATGATCTGTCTCATACTTTAGAAGCTGCAAGCAACAGAACAGTAACATTTGGTACAAGAAAAAGTAAAGCTTATATCAACCTCTAAGCTGTATAGGTACATTTTCTTTCAAGTTCTCCCGAGGAAGTTGAATTTAGAACTGCAAAAAATGTGTGCAAATGCTTGCAGAAATCATTAAACCTGAAGTGCTTCACCTAAATTATTCTCTCTGTCTCTTTTGCTAGCCAGCCTGGGAACTGTAGCAATCTCTTGTGATGTTTATGACCAAACAGGTAGAAAGAACAGCAGACTTCTGTTGCATGCCACAGATAAAAGTTCAGAATCTGATGTTGGACATTTTCAAAAAATGTCAAGAACATGATACATATACATGTTAGCTTAAAAAGATTAACTTTATTTGCAGATAAATGCAAAATGAAAGAGAAGTTACATTTATTAAGTAACTTTTAACTCATTTAAATGAGAAAAATGCTTTAACAGTAAATAACCTTCCTAGTATGTATTCACTGAAATTGGACACAGACTGAAAATAACTTTATCTGAGTTAGAAATTGATAACATTTCCTGCTTCACAGTTATGATTTTTATGTCTATGCATTTACCATATTATTTTCTTCTTCTGTTTCTTCCCATGTCCCTAGAAGAAGAAAGGTTTGGGTACATCATCAGTAAATGTGGAATGTGGTGATATTTTCCATACTTATTTTAATAACTCCCAAGAAAAAAGTGCCAAATGATGGTTGTTGGTTATTTAAATAATTCCTGGCTTTTTATATCACTTAGAAGAAAATCTTGAAGTAGATATGTAAGTATCTAAAAACATATAAAAGGAGTTTGCATAAATCTGTATATCACTTTATACTCATTGATTTTTTTTTAAGTTTCCATAGTGACTTTAACAATCATGAGAATAATAAAGATAAATAGTTGAGTCCTCAAGTTTCCTTTTTACTCCCTATATCAGTCATGCCTGAGTTGAAGAGCTTTATTATTTCTGAATTAGGAAGATGTTACCAATCTCTGTGTGATTGGTAAAGGATAAAAGATGTTATTTTTTAAAGTAAGGAGTTAGGATAAAGTAGGTTTATTCTGTCTATGAACACCAAAATGTTTATGGCTATAAGTATCTTTATCATATTGTAGTTTCAGTTGTTTCCTTTTCTTTTACATAGAAGCACGAAAACTGTTGCCATGATGCACTTATTTTTCCTGTTCTATTCCTCATGAATCAGGATGGACCATGAGAATATATTCACAAAGAAATATCCTCTTCATGGTTTATTATTTATTTGGAAGTACAGATTTACTTTTCTGTTAAACACCTTGAACCCTGAAGGGAGGGCCTGGAATTCAGTTTTCCCTTGTAACCCCAGGACTGTACACCCGCATCTTCACTTGAAATGGCATTTACATCCTTTGCTGCTCCTTGGCACATACCACGTACCAGGGCAGAGACAGCTCTCAGGGCACCCTACATCCACCTTGCAGCTGGGTCTCGTGGGGCCTCAGCCTGGATTTCCACCAGCAGGGAAAACACTTGAAGAAATCATTTTTATGTGCAAATGTGCTACAAGGTAATAGATCAACTGTAGACAGAAGGGAAATTTTTACCAGAAGGAGCCCTTTGTGTGCCTTCTTTTTTACCCCTAAAAATATCATTCTGAGTGGAGACACCGGATTTGAACAGTAGTGTAATGTGTGATAATCTGCCAGTGGAATTATGAAGTTTACTATATATAATGTATATATATGTACATGTGCATGGTGCTCATCACTGTCCTGGGAATTTTTTAATACTCTACTAATATGAAGAGATATACAAAAGACATATATTTTACATACAGGAATAGTACTTTTTTTAAAGATTGCAATGTGCTGGTGTTGTAATTTCTTGCCAGGTAGACTGAAATTTTATTTTAAAATGTTAATTTTGCATTCTTTCATTGTGCTTTAGGAACTGTAAAACTGGATACAGACTAAGGTGGGTTTTAGTTTGTTTCCATGAGGTTTGGTTGGTTTGATTTTTTTTTTTTTTCCAGAAAACCCTGAAGGTTGTTTGTATGCTGATTTTAATGGAAGGAGTGTTTAATTTTGTGAGCACTGGAATTGTTTAAAATAAGCCTTTGTAGATAGGAACAATGAAAATCAATATGATATCTGAAGATTTACAAGTGTTGTTCTCTAAATTAATTTTGTAGAAATAACAGAAAACTTCATGTCTCATTGCTTTATATTTGGCGATATATATCACCTAACTCATACTCTCTGGGCCTTCAAATTACTCCTCACTGTAAGGCACAAAGTGGAGAAAAATTCAGAAGACAATGATAGAAAGATCACTAAAAACATCAAAAAGTTATAGGTGCCCAAGGCCAGGTCCACATAAGCAGTAAATGTGTTTATGGAGAGAGAAAATTTTTAGAAAAAAAATTCTAATATTTCTGTCTTTTGAAAAATATGATTGAGAATTAATAGCTACACTTTTCATAAAATTGCTTTTGTTACCATGGGCTTGTGTGAGCCAAATTTGTGAGAGGTCTAACTCAGCAGGGTTTTTTGTCATTAGGTGTGGAACATTTATAGGTAAATGTTAATTAACAGACTAATTTCTCACATAACCCCCATAAAAATTATTGTGTTTACCTCCTCCTTAGACATCAGGAAAGGTAAGTATAATCAGAGTGCTTTACCGAATGTGGGATAACAAGCTTTCATTATTGCCGTCTATTGTGTTTGGACTACGTCTATTTTTTAAAAAAGACAGGTCATCTATGTCTAGGAAACCCTATTTATTTTTAGTGTTTCCTTTAAATACTCTGAGGGGTTCAGCATCTAACAATCTTTTTACTTTAAAATACTTTCATTCCTATTATATTTTCCAGGCTTTAAACATGATGACTTGTTTGTGAATGACACTACCAGCACTGTGTGTCATCAACAATTAAAAAACCAAACACCTAGTTTGTTAGATAAATATTAGTTTACTGGGTCCGTCTACTGTATTCACAGTACAATACAATTAAAATTCTCTTTAATTACATTGTTTTTCTTTTTTGCTATAGATACAAGTGTTTTAGTGAACTATTATATTAAAATAGGGCAAGTTTAGGAAAAAAGGTTTCTTGTTACTATTAAAATTTATATTCAAAAATGTTAATCTTCTTCTGTTAATATTCTAATAGCTGAGGCTGAGATATTTTTGTCTGTGAAAATGTATTCAAAAGCATGCAGCAGTTTGCTGCTCGGCTTAAGGTAAAAGAGTTTCACAGAATCACAGAATCACAGAATCGTTATGGTTGGAAAGGACCTCCAGGGTCATCAAGTCCAACCTTTCTCCTA
>JAVSBS010011570.1:65695-77533 GCA_033124195.1 Coracias cyanogaster | reverse complement strand
GGATATTGGGAAAAATTTCTTCACAGAAAGGGTTGTCAAGCACTGGAACAGGCTGCTCAGGGAAGTGGTGGAGTCACTGTCTCTGGAGGTATTTAAAAGATGTGTAGATGTGGTGCTTAGGGACATGGTTTTGTGGTGGACCTGACAGTGCTGGGTTAACAGTTGGACTTGATGATTTTAAAGGTCTTTTCCAACCTGAACTATTCTATGATTCTATGATCACTTTAAAAAGTGACAGGGAACTGTTTTTCTTCTCATCTAGATGAGAAAAATAAAGCAGTGTTAATTAGCTATGGTCCGTACTCTGCAGCACTCTGGGAATGCTGCCTTTCTTCATACACAGAAGTGGCAGAATACAGCCCTGCCTTGAGGGCAACTTTTGAAGCCTGGTATGGAGATTTAACCACATAGTTGCAGTTCAAGCCAGTGACAATTGTGCCCCTAAGCTTTCAAACCCTGCTCATTGCTCTCAATTAAAAAAAAAAAAAAAAATCTAGAAACATCTGACTCCCCAGTGAATAACAACAGAAATGTTTGGCACTTCTGAAGCTGATAACATCTGCTCATATGTTAGTTAATTAACAGAGCAATATTAATCTTTGGAGAAGCCTTATCTTTCGTCAGATGTAAAAAATAAAACGAGATAGCACTGCTGGCTCAAGGATTGCCCAGGTTGCACTCTGATCTTGTCATTTTAAATTAAAAATTTTTCCAGAAAGAAAGCTGCATTTTGAAGCCTCCCATTGACTTTATTCTATCTTGGCAAAGGGCCCAAGTGTGACTTGTCTATATTAGTCACACCCTCTCTGGTTTTATATAGGATTCCATTTCTTTTGATCCCCTTCTAAATGACATCGTGGAGAGAGGATTACAACCAGTTTCACATCATACAAATACATATATATGTTGGCTTTGCATATGTGCCCCCAAATTATTTAGAATTATTTAGAAATGATGAAGCTTCATCAGCTATTAGTCATAGTAAGGTAAATGTAATGAATTCCTGTATCTATACAATTCTTCCAATAATAAACTTTTGTTCTAACAACACTTCAGTTGGAAAGGGACAGTGTATTGCCATCATCTTAGTGACATGGGACTGAGATACACAAGGTTAATTTCTGCTCCAGATTCAAATACATTCATTCAGATGTTGGGGTGTCTGCAAGGTATATAAGATCCCGTTACAGTTGATGGAGATCTAGTCCATAGAGCCTGGAGAGGGGTTGTCTTCACCCTAAGGTAGATACCTTGTGGCTCCTCATTGAATCACAGAATAGTTGATATTGTAGGGACCTCTAAAGTTAAGCTTGTCCCACCCCTTTGCTCAATCAGGACCAACTCAGAGCCAATAGCCCAGGACCATGTCAGATGGCTTTTGATTATCTTCAAGAATGGAGACTCCACAGTTTCCCTGGGCAATGTGTGCCAGTGCTTGATCACCCTCACAGTAAAAAGATGTTTCCTGACTTGTGAAGAAGGACCTACTTGAATATGGGACTGAATCAGGGAAAAAGTGACAGATCACACAGGACATGTTAGCTGGCACCTTCAGCTGCACATTACAGCATGATGCAGCAACAATGGTCTGCAAGCAGAGCACCATCGTTGTTCTGGGCCAGATCTGGACATGTGCTTTAGGAATTAGCTTGATCAAGGACCAGTAAACCCAGTATCTCTTGAAGTGCTCAGGCCTGAGCTGTGGGCCCAGGTTGGAGTTGACCTGTGAATGAGTCACAACCTAGCAGAATGTTTTGGTTTTCCTATTGGCTTCGTGTTACAGAAGGCAGAACCTGGCGCACCTGTGTCTCTGCGGCTCTGCCCTCACCCAAGTGGTCATGGTTGGGGTGGTGGGCGAGGCCAGGATTATATCAACCAGGAGCCAATTTGTTGGAAGAGCTTTCTGTTGGGTGTGGCTTCTGTTGGGGCTGGTTGCATCTTGCTGAGCTCTCTTGGCGGTGTCCTTCCATGTGAAGGGCCACTGAGGGAAGCCATCTCTGTCCGTTGTGTCCAGCAGATGATGCTGGCACCACAGTGGGCAGTAGAGGAGCTGGGCCCACAGGAACTTATGGCAGGACTGTCTGAAAGAAGACTTGTGAGGGGATGTTGCTGAGTTCAGTGTTGTGTGATCAGGCAACTGCTGGCAGCATAAAATGATGATGACTGAACCATCACAACAAAACTGGTGTAGCTAGCAGCTTGGTCTGAAGGAAGGTCCTGTGAAACTGGATGAAATGAGACCAGGAATACCCTTGAGGAGATCCTGCGTGCTGTTGGCAAGGTTGTGAGAAAATGAAGGTAAGCAGAAAGAGACAAGGTGGACCAGCTTGAGCAGAAAGCATTTGATAGTAAGAAAGCATCAGTGAGCAGAGATAGAGACAAAGTGATTAAAGTGATCAAAGTTGTAAAAACCATTTGTGAGTAGAAAGAAGAAACCTTGGACTTTGAGAAAGGAATTTTGTGAGCAGAAAGATACAAAATGGGCAGAAAAGGTTAGAAACTGTTTGTGTGTAGAAGAAAAATGTGAAGAACCCCAATTTCTGTGTAATAAAAGACTGTGCATTGAATGTGATTTTTTGAAGAAGATATGAAAATATGATGGCTGAAAGTGCCTGTGTGAAGAATTGCCTGAAAGGTACTCTGGCCTGAATGGTGGAGCAATGCCCATAACTTGAGTTTGGATGATGGCAGTACTCCAGAGCTTGGATAATGGTAGGGTAATTATTGCCTGAAATGTTCTCTGGACACTGGCCTGAATGGTGGGGCGATGCTCATAATTTGGGTCTGGATTATGGTAGTTCTCCCAGTCTCTGGTCTGGATGATGGTGGTTCTCTGGGCTCTGAGACTAGGAGTTGGTAGGGTAATACTGCCTGTAAAGCTTTCCAAATCCTTAGCCTGGATGATGGTAGGGCAATTGTTGCCTGTAAAGTTTCCAAATCCTTGGTCTGGATGATGGTAGGGTAATTATTACCCAAAAGGTAGGGCAATTAATTATGTGTATGAGGAATTGCCTGAAAAGCAGTCTAGATCATGGTAGTTCTCTGGACCCTGGCCTGAATGGTGGTAGGACAATTATTGCCTGTAAAGTTTTCCAAAATCCTGGGTCTCGATGATTATAGTTCTCTGGATCCCAGTCTGGATTTTGGTGGGGTGATTATGTCAAAAAAATTCTCCGAATGCCTTGTTTGGCTGAACATACGGTAGTGGTAGGGCAATCAATGATAAATTGCCGGAAATGATCTCTGGATCTTGGGCCCGAATGCCTGGTCTGGTCCAAATCTTTGGCTTGGATGATGGTAAGGCAATTAATGATGTTGAAAATGCTTGTTTGAAGAAGATTGTTAATAATGGAACAGAATGTGAAGTGCTTGTGTAAAAGAAGATTAAGACTGACAATGGAAGGTACTATAACCACAGAGGAGTTGGGGACAGTGATGAGTAGAACTAATCTTGGCTAAGAGATAAGTGGAATTTGATAATGATGTTCTGGTGGATGTTAAAGAGATAAGAGAAGATGAAGAAAACTTGGTAAACCTTGGCAAAGAGAATGATGTGGATGCTCTGCTAAAAAGGTGAAAATGATTCCCAGCCTGATGGAGAAACAAGTGTGCAGCCAATGAAAAGTTGTGGTCACCTTTCTACAGAACCTTTGCCAGGTGGATGGACTTTGTTAAACAGACCTCTGAGGAGAAGCCTAAAGACAGTGAATTAACTGGAGTATTTTATTTTCAGTATGATGATGAACCAAGCAAGAGTGAAGATAGTATTTTAATCTCAGAAAGAAAGGACTAAAGAAATATGATGAATGTAAATATGTATGGAGGTTTTGATTCATCCATAGGTCAAGGGGCCAAATGAAGTGCTGGGGCCTGAGTCATGGGCCCCTAGTCAGAGCTGACCTGTGAATGAGTCACAACCTAGCAGAGTGTTTTGTTTTCCTATTGGCTTCATGTTCCAGAGGCAGAACCTGGCTCACCTGTGTCTTTGTGGCTCCACCCTCACCCAGGTGGTTGTGGTTGGGGTGGTGGGTGAGGCCAGGATTATATTAACCAGGAGTCAATTAGTTAGAAGAGCTTCCTGTTGGGTGTGGCTTCTGTTGGGGCTGGCTGTATCTTGCTGAGCTCTCACGGTGGTGTCCTTCCATGTGAAGGGCCACTGAGGAGACATCTCTGTCTCTTGCGTCCAGCAGGTGATGCTGGCACCACAGTGGGCAGCAGAGGAGCTGGGTCCCCAGGAACCTATGGCAGGACTGTCTGGAAGAAGACTTCTGAGGGGATGTTGCTGTGTTCAGCGTTGGCCTGTGTGATCAGGCAACTGGTGGCAGCATAAAATGATGAGGGCTGAAGCAGCACAACACTAAGTAAAGTCTCTCTGCACTCGAGTAGAGTGGGTGCTGCTGCCGCTGTCGCTGTCAGCGTGGCAACCAGGGCTGGGATTCAAGCCGTGATGTGCTTCAAGTTTCCTGATGAGTGCTACTTTGGAAAGCATTAATGTTCTGATCTTGTGATGGCTGTGTGTGGCCGTAGGTTCTATAACATATTTTAAGATGTTATTTAAAAACCCTGTATTGAGTTTAGATAAACCAGTCCTGAGGCCATGATTATACTAGGAAGCATGAAGCAGGCAACCTGCCTGACATCAGCAGAAGGAGAAAATGCATTAATGATAGCTTTCAAAATGTAAGGAAACTGTTTCTAGGGGTTTTATTTTTAATTGGTGGTTGTTTTGCTTTAGTTTTTTAAAGTGAGACAGAGTAAAGAAATGAAGAAAACGTAAGATGTGGAGGAAGAGAAGCAGACCATGATCCAGTTAAGCTGGCCGTGGTCAGTAGATGCCATTTTTTTTCTACTCTTAAAGTACATTACCCACCATGGACCAAGTAAAGTAGCTCAGTTAAACTAGACCTGGAGGATATGTTTACAATCAACTCTGTCCAATATCCCAAATATGTATTTATATAATCTAAAGCTGTGGGGTTTTTTAATGTAATATGAACTTTTATTCTGTATAGAGGGTGGTGACATTTTAACCCAAAAGCCCTGTTAAATACAGCTTCAGGAACACAGAAATTCAATTATTCTAAGGAAACTAAGAACACAATTAATATTTGATATCCAAGGGAAGGGAATGCCAAAAAGGTAACTGTATCTTAAACAAGCTTTTTGTTTAAATAAGACACTTTAGTAAATATGGAAGTATATTTTCTTCCTTTCTCATGTGGTTTTAAAGAGAACCTTTTGAGGATAATGTGCATTTGATATTATTACCAGCTCTTGTGATTATCACAACTGCTATTTAAGGATAAATTTGCATCTGGAATAACAGGATTTTAGGTCTCCCACTAGCTCCCTCTGCTAAAGCATATAATGTAGCAGGGGGGAGCCTGCATTGTATAACAGTGCCTTCTGTGTGAGCTCGTGCAAGTGATTTCTATAGGTACCTAGGTGTATGGATGGAGAAAGTTATGAGGATATAGCAGGCCACAGAGAGAAGCGTACAGCAGTCTCCCAGGCACTGATAAGCTCCTGGGATTGGCTGTCTGTCTGGCTCCACAGGAACTGATAAACTTGAGGCATCAAAAGTTGGCCATGCTTGGTCATCTGTCCACAGTGGCATCAACAGTCAGTTGTGTAAATGGGACTACATTCACGAGGGTGCTACTGCTACATGCAGCCAGGCTGCAGAGTTACATATACACCTGATGAAATGAAGGACCCTGTGAGAGTCTTTCAGGACACCCACCTAAGAGCCCCTGTGTGCTGTTAAAAACCTGCTCCTCTGTGCAAACAGCTGGGCTTGGCCTCCCAGCTGTGCTCCGGTGGGTAACTGAGGGAGCATGCAAGTGCAAGAGCGAGCTGTGAGTAAAGACAAGCATGGGCAGTGTGAATAGTTACCAGCTGTTAATAATAACAGATGGATTCTATTAATAAGAGTAATAAGAGCAGCCTTATTTAAAAAAGCTCCCCGAATCATTTTATTTTTTTTAATCTGTCTCCCTCAATTCAGTCCCTTCATCAGGAAAAATGCATTTCTTTCTCCTCGTCTGTCAACGCTGCAGCTATATGCATCACTTGGGTTTTTTCAACAATTGACCTTATCTCACAGAATCACAAAATGGTTATGGTTGAAAGGAGCTTCTGGAGGTCATCTGGTCCAACCCCCCAGCTCAAGCAAGGCTACCCAGGACAGAGTGCTCTGGAAATGTCCAGATGGCTTTTGAATGTCTCCAGGGAAGGGGACTCCACAGGCTCTCTGGACAACCTGTACCAGGGCTCGGTCACTCTCGTAGGAAAAAAAATCCAGAACAAAAAACAGCAACTAAAGTGTTTCCTGGTGCTCAGATAAGACTCCTCTGTGTTTTTGTTTGTGCCCATTTTCCCAGTTCTGGTTGGAATAACATTAAATCAGAAGGCAAAATCCAAGGCTGCAAGCATCCTCCTGTATAATTATTCTATGATTTTAAGAGAATGGAGAAAATGACAAGTGAGTTTTTGCACCGGAGGCTGGCAGGACAACGTTTATTTTTGTCTAGGAGTTATTTCAGCTAGCCATTTCAGTGATCTGAGGCTATGAGGTTTACCAACCACAAACCAGCTAATATTCCACGCCTGAATCACTCTCATATTATTCCTGTGGCTGTCTCAAATCCACATTCATACATGTAGATTATTTTCCTTAAAGATGTTCTTGCGGTGAGTTTCAGCACCAAATCCCTACACTACAGGTTGTGTAGGTAGCTGTCTAAGCTCCCACTATAGTTATTACAGATCTTGTCAGAGGAAAGAGCTGTTCTAACTATTCATCTGACCAAGTTGGACTTCTACATTTTGATGTAGTTAATTGACTCGATTTCAATTACTTCTTCATTGAAGCTAATGGAAGCTCAGACACCTTACTCCCATGAATACACATCTACTGAAGAAACATAATTTTGAATCCCACTCTTAATGATATTGCAGAAAAGAAAGCTGGTGAAATGAAACCCTGGTTAACACTGCAGATGTGATCTACCTGTCTCAATATGATGCAACTTTTTAACAATAGATTGATGGTGTCAAGTTGAATAAAAAAAATAAATAGGCTTTGTAATGTCATATTGTTAAGTCTTCATAACTGTTATTTTTTTCTTTGAATTATCTACAAGAGTAAAACTAAGTTCCAATGACCAGTGCAAGTGAGCAGTGGGTTTGTAAGATGGTGATTCGACTATTATGAATTTCTGAGTGCAATCTTTATGCTAACTCTCTTTTTCTTCTCATCAGGGAAACGTTTATATTCCCATTAAAATTATATTATGCTCTTAACAGGACTGGTGGCAAATGAATGCAATAATGGAAATAAGAAGGAGCCTTAAAATAGTTTTATTGCCACAGGTTAGGGGCACAGTGGCAGGGTAATGATAAATAGTACAGACCCAAGTCTAGACAACAGGACTGTGCAAGAGTTGCCTCTACTGCAAAACCAGCTTTTTGGTGAACAATGCACATAATTTCTAAACCGAAGGAAAATTTCCCCCTCTAGAGGCTAATCCAAAGAACTGCTTACCTACTTCTACTTTAGCCTCTGGCTTTTGATTTGGGTAGTACTAAATTAAACCTCAAATCTGGGTGTGGCCAAACTCACAATCTAAATCCAGTCCTAGGAGTTATACGCCAATAGTTTTCACTGGCCTGATTGCCAAAGCTACTGTTGTAGCTTCTGGTTAATGCAAGCCATCTCACATCTTCAGCCACTGCAGCTATATGTCAGCTCTTTACTTTCTTCTTTGTGACTATCTTTTCTATTTCTCTCCCTTCACATTCCCAACTTTATGAAGGGTTGGATCTCACTCCTTTCTTCTGGTTTAAAGAAGGCATGAACTTTGCAGAATTCATGATCCACGTGTTGCACACATCCTCAGTGGCTTCTGAGTTCTGCTGCCCAGTTATGGGCTTTTAGTGAAACAAGGTTGAGTCTAACTGTGGAAGTTTAGCAAAGCAAAGACACTCTTTTCCTGCTGGCAATATCTGATAATGCTTAGAAGCAGGAAGAAATGCTGTATTTGCAAAAGAGCATGGTGTAGCATTCATTTAGCTTCTCCTAACTTTTCTAATCAGGTATCAGCTCCCAGAGAAGGTTTGATATTTCATCATCTTGCTGGCAATGCCATGAAGAGCCCTTCCTGTTAAATGACTTAAGAGTGCTCTGCACCTTAAATATGTTTTCACGTACACTGTAAAAACTACCCCTCCCATTCATTTGGTGCTGGTACTCTGCCAATGCGTGTCATTAGTAGCTATAGTGTGCTTTGATATTTTACTGTAAGCACAGCACTAGGAGGACCATGTGAGTGGAAGTCAAAGGCTGGGTACTGGGTTGTGCAGTATACTCTGTTTTAGAAATCAGCAGAACAGGTCCTTGGAGGCAAGATATAGACAGGACTCCATCTTTGCTAATCTGTGCTAGGAAAAGTCATTTAGTTTATTGGCATGAAAACGTTGTACCATCTCCAACGTCTGTTTTGCACTGAGCTAATGAAATGAATGTGGCGTGCCAAAGATACTGCCTGCTGAAAAGTACTGCCTCTTTCCCTTTTTGAAAATCATCCTATGCAGTATAACTGGAAGTCAGCTTTATCGTCAAATCACTGTTTTTTCTACTTAAGTCAATTACTTAAAGTATGAATCAGGTATCAATTGCATGAATATAATTAATTCCTAATTACTACTATAAACTAGCTATTTGGCCTTAAAAAGGAGATGGAAATATGTTTCATTTGTATGTACTCCACTTTCATCTCATATTCCTACTCTTTGCTTCGAAAGTCTTATGTACAAAAATAAAAGTGAATGGTGTCAAATCAGGGCAATTAATTAAATAAATCAAATGGAGGAAAATTGGCTTCCACCTGACCAGACTTACTTAATTGAAAATCAGTTCAAGAAACTGAGAAGTCTCCTGAACAATAACACGAAATGTTGATTTTTTTCTTCCTGCCCTTGGAGTCCATAGAAGAATAGAAGAAATCTTATGGCAGAGACTGAATACTTAGGTTGTTTCAGTCACAGCAAAGGTTTTGTTCCATTATAACAGCAGTAATTGCATGTATTGAAGTCTAGCAGGGAAATGCTGCACTGTATTTATCTTTATACGGGAAACTTTACATTGCCTGTCTATGCGGTGTCAGCTCATATCATTCTTTGTGAAATGTAATAAAGGAATTGGGGCACGTGGATCATGATTTGTGGGTTCAATATACCATAAACTCTTCTGGTTTCAGCTATCAAAGTAGGTCTGATTTTATTTAACAGTTCACACAAGACACGTGCTCAGGTGACAAACTACCTTGTTTTCAGTTAGTGTAGGTCGACTTGTAAGAGAACAAACACATCCACAATTTACATCATTAGGTTAACATGGAATATTACAAAATAGTGCTGTTTTATGCTGGTACAAGTGCCTAATTAATTTGCAGTAAGTTATTTGCAAAGTATTGCATTACTTTAGAATACCATTTTTATAGTGATTGCTGCTGCAAGTCACAATATATGCATGGACTTTTGAGAAATAAGTCTCACTTGTTGGGTTTGGGTGGTTGTTGGTTTTTTTGTTTTAAATCCCTGTGTCTGAGTAGATACTGTTTCACTCCTATAGAAAGAAGCCTTTTTTTTTTCTCCCTTTCTTTTTTTTTAGATTTTCACTATTTGCATCAGGACACTTCAATCAATAAAATGACATAGAACAGATGTTTTCAAACACATTATTGCTGTGGCAGGAGGTACAGCCACAGCATGTGCACAGGGACAGCAGTTTGGGCAATTCAGGTATTACACGTTTTTAGGGATGATTCAGATTTTCATGGTGGCTGCATCCAGTCTCTGTGCTTTCAGAGAGCAATCCCTGCATAGCTAGATACTCCATTTAGGCATAACCTGGTTTTGGTGGGGCTTTTATGGGCTTCTAGGGGGCAACAACATTCTTTTGTCTTTCAGGCTCGGAAAATGCTGAGATTAGTCTATCTTGCATTTCAGAAAGCAGTTCTCTCTAGCACATTTATCACATTTTGGTTGGTTTTCTGTCATGTTCACTTACATCATTAAGCAGGTTCTCAGTCCTTGGGAAATTAATCTCATTTAAACAGTTAAAAATTATTAAAGTCAAGCACACTTTCCTCCTGTCTTCCAGTAGGAGATGTTGTACGTCCAGGAGTTTGTTGGTAAATATTTTCCCAATAATTTTTAGAATCAGTTGCTGTATTACAAGAAGTTAAGGATTTCTATGGCCTAAACCGTTAACCTAGAATCTTGTATCTATTGATTGTTGCAATCAGGAAACAAAATCTTTTTTGAAGATGAATTAGTTTAAAAATTGTACTAAAGTTTCTAATAAAGTGCCTAGATTACTCAACTACCTTTTTCCAGGCAGTGCTAATAATACATTCAATCCCTATAAATGCCAAGTGAGATCATGTGTATGCTTATGGGGGTAAATTGGTCAGCCACAATCTGCCCGTTGTGCTTTTCCAACAGAACATAGCTACTGCATCCCTCTGCCACCCCATTTGTGAGATGGTGGACAGGAGGACCGTCTGAGGTTTGCACTTGCTGTAGACTGCTCCTAGCAATGGGGCTTGTTTTCCAAATGTGCTCACATCACTGTCTTGCATGACACGACACTACCTACGAAGGGTGTTCTTGGCCATATATGTTTGAGAATTCTATGCCTTACACCTTGGTAATGCAGTAGCGATCCTAGCTGATATTGTGACTATATCAAAGCTAACTACTCTTAGTTTTGACTACAGATTTACAAGTGAATCTCCATGTATAACTCCTCAAAGTTACTAAATATGTCTCTGTTAAGAACATGGAATCTCCAAAGTTGGGGCAAAACACTTCAAAGATGAAATTCTGAATTCTGGTCCTAGTGCTTGTTGGGGAGGGCTCATTCTGGTGCCACCACTGCCACTGGTGTACCTTCCTGCTCTCTCTCTTCAGATGAGAGTCGGCCAGTGAAGATCTAATTTATGCTTTTTAGTGTCAGCAGGAATACTTCCATCTCTCTTCCCTTTTTTAAACAACCTAATTTTTGAAAAAATATAAAAGTATGAGCACTAGGATAGACAAAATTAAGTTTGATATTTGTTATGATCAAGAAAGAAAATCTTTTTAAAATGGTATAATCTAAAAACCACTCTGCATATTTCTAGTTATTGTTCTTAAGTGCAACCTCAGAAGAAATGCTTATACTCAAGACACAAGCTTCTGAAAGCAGAGGTTCATTAAATTGTTGTAAAATTCCTATTTAATTGTGGCATGTCTGTCTTAGAAAAGTAAATTAGCTCCTCATAGTTTCCAAGACTTTCATCTTTAGATACTGTTTTGCATCCTTACAAAACTATGGAGGGGGGAAAACTCCATAATGTAATGCTAAGTGTTCTATTTTTTCTTTTCATATATATATGACTAATATTTGAAGTTGGTAATAATGTGATATTTGATGCCAGGTTTGGGGTTTTTTGTTGGGTTTGTTTTTAAATATTAAATTAGTGTTAAAGATTATTTTTTCACTGTTTTAATTTCAGATTTGGATTCTCTAACAGGGCATGCATTTCAAGGTAAAGTGTGCAGTTAGATTAGATTATGTTATTTGTTTGTTTTATATGGAGTTTTTTTTGGAGGGGGGTGTGTAATATTTAATTGGTGTGCTTCTGACAGCATTTTGTTACATGTCGAAGTTGTACTGTTAGGGTTTTTTTTTTATTTCAGATAAATGAAGAAGAACTAATTTAAGGAATAGAATTGAAAATCTGCAAACTATAGTATCTTTAAGATTAAATAAGCGGGGGGGGGGGGGGG
>JAVSBS010011570.1:22056-56007 GCA_033124195.1 Coracias cyanogaster | reverse complement strand
GTTGAAATTTTCTGTCTCTGAAATATTTGTTTAACTAAGTTTCCATTTTATTTGCATAAAAATACTATTTAGATCTTTGTGCATGTTACAAAAAAAATATTTGTTTTATTATTTTTTTTAATTAACATGGAATATGTCCAGATTGCTATATAAAGATACATTAAATTTATTATTTATATTCATTTTATAACTGATCTTCATTTCATTTCTCCCTCAAGGCTTTTCCCATCACAAAGCTAAAAAACTCCCCAAAATAGAATTTTTTATTCATAAAATAATAATCTGCAGAAAAATTAATTATTTACCTAAAATTTCTTAGAAGAAAAATCACACACCAAAAATTAGCTCACTCTATCCTGTTGTCAGCAGTTTAAATCACATCTTGATGGCACACTGTCAGAATCTTTTCATACACAAGTAAGAAAAAAGATCTTTTAAAATCTAAACTACTCTCATTGTGAAGAAGGAAGAAATTTATTTTCCTCTCTCTTTTGTGGTCTCAGTAATAGCAGATGCTAAGGTTGAGGAGAAAAACAAGAAGCAGTATATACTTGAAGTGTTGGGGCCCACGTTGTGGGCCCCACGGTGGAGTTGACCTGTGAATGAGCCACAACCTAGCAGAATGTTTTCGTTTTCTTATTGGCTTCATGTTCCAGAGACAGCACTTTGCCCACCTATGTCTTTGTGGCTCTGCTCTCACCCAGGTGGTCGTGGCTGGGGTGGTAGGCAAGGCCAGGATTATGTTAACCAGGAGCTGATCAGTTACAGGAGCTTCCTGTTGAGTGTGGCTTCTGTTGAGTCTGGTCACACCTTGCTGAGCTCTCTCAGCGGTATTCTCACATGTGAAGGGCCACTGAGGGATCCATCTCTGTCTGTTGTGTCCAGCAGGTCATGCTGGCATCACAGTGGACAGTGAAGGAGATGGACCCAGAGGAACTTATGGCAGGACTGTCTGAATGAAGACTTCTGGGGGGATGTTGCTGAGTTCAGTGTTGGCCTGTGTGATCAGGCAACTGATGGCAGCATAAAATAATGATGGCTGAATCAGCACAATGCCCTTGAAAATGACATTCTTCATTCATTTATGAAAACTTTTCACCAATGGACAGGCTAAGACATGAGCAGTGTGTGAAGCTGACCAGTTGCAGATGTGCTTTAAAAGTAATGATTCCACAGCTAACATTTTCCCCTGCATCTTTCCTTGACACATTACTCACAGTATGCATACCATTCTTTCCCTGATAAAAGGATCTTTTCCTGGGAGCTTTTGTTACTTTATTTCAGTCACATAAGAAAGGAGGCATGGGGGTGTAGAGAAAGGCTTGAAACTAAAAGTGCAGTTTCTTATTCCCTGAAGAAATGACTCCTTAATCTCATAAATTATTTTTTTATGGTGCTTAGCTATGCATTGGAGCAAACCATCCATTTTATTGATGCACCTTTTAAGAATGCTTAAGAACAGCTACAAAATATTTGCACAAGTTTCAGAACAATATCTTAATATTGTATGCCTTAGGATGCTAAAAAGGACACCTGAGCAGAAAGAGCAGTTAACTTCTCCAGGGTAGCAGCATATTTCCTCCGGGTTTATTCTATCAAAAGGTAACACTCACACAGGCAAAGCTTAGAAGAAACACTTGTAGAAGAGATTAATGAAATAAATCAGTCAAAAACACTAACTGGAATTTAAAAGCATGAACAGATGGTATTTATGTGACTGGAAGTATCAGGATAAAAATCAGCACATGTGTTTGCTAAGATAGCTCTGCTCCAAGAAAACACACCTGTTTACTTTTCTGATAACAAAAATATCGTTAGTGCAATTTTTATTTACAGTTATCTTTGCAGTTAAATTACTCTGCAGTGTTTTAGTCCCTTTTGTAATCAGACAGATAATCAGCTTTAAACTACTTAATATTATTCATATGAGTGCCTTTCCCCATGGGCCCAATAATATTAATTGTAACATCAGAATAGCAAGGTTATCTTCCCAGTTTCCTTAATCCTATTTACACCATATGGCAAATACAGTCCAACTAGAAATAGAACAAATGTTATATCTTTGCAAGTGGAAAACAGAGTTTCTTCCAAGCAAAAGTGAATGAAATTCCAGTTTTCACTGGAATATGTTGACAGTAGATCTGCATATTGTTTATGCTCGTAATACCAATAGAATAAAAATGTAGCTACAACAACTTTTCTTACATTGCCTGGAAATATGAATGGGCATTCAATACTTTTTCCTTAACTTGTCCAAGATGATAGTGGTGCTCTGACAAAAGGATTCAACCTGTGTAACTCTCTGACTGTCCCTTCCTAAAAAGTGTCTGCCATCACAGGCTATGCTATGGCAAGACCTCAAACCAATTCTTGCAGTTTAGTGGGAAACAATACCAAATTCCAAAGATTCCCTAGTTCATCTTGAATTCCAGAAACCTAAGAAGTTTGGCTGCAACATGGTTTTATTTGGAATCTGAGAAAACCAATTGCCTTGTGTGTTCAGATTGACTTGTGTGCTCGTTGAATAAGTCTGCTAAAGTAAGAACTAACTTGACTACATCACAAATATCTAACTGCTAAGTTTGGGATGCAATTATAAAGAGAAAAATAAAATAATGTGAATCTCTGTGTCCTCATCAAACTCACTGAAGAGCTTCCTTTGTTGCTTTCACATTTCCAGTAACTTTGAGGCAAATGGCACGTACAGAGTTTTCTGAAACTGCATCTTATTACTGAAATTGTTCAGGATATCATTTCCTCTACTAGCTTACTCATGCCTTTAAAAAACATTTCTTCTAGTTCATCTTTATTCTATAATTAAATCAGAATTTAATGATACTAGAACAGACCTCTTACATAAGTATAATTCAAACTTTTCCCCAATTTTGAGTTCTTTTCACATTGATATTTAAAAGGGAAAATGCACATGCATCATTCCCCTCAGACTAGGGAGCTTCCCTGAATGTACCTTTTAATCATATTTCTCAATTAGCCTTTGCAAACTAAGCTGTGCTCATACTACTCAATACATTTTCAAATGCAGTAAGCAGCAAATAATAATAAATAATAAGTAATGATAACAAAAAGCAATCAATAACTTGTACATTTTTATAAAAGTTGCCTGTATATACTTCATAATAAAATAAAGTCCTAGTCATTAATGACTACAATTAGATTAGGATGATATCTGCTAGCCATAGAATTAACCAGTTAGGCATGAGAGCATACTTTCCCTTTTACTGCTTTCTTCTATCCCTTTTACCAGTTTTAGAGTTCCTGATCTCTTGAGAAACACATATTTTGTCTTTTAGTCCAGTTCACACAGATTCAAGAGCACTGTATCTACTTGCCAAATGGATATATATGATAGCATGCTTTCTTAATATAGCTAGCTCTGCAACTGCTCTTAGTCCTGATAGTGATGAAGAGTCATTAATCATTTGTAAGCTTTCCTTTATGATATGTCAGAATTAAAAAAAAAACAAAAAACAACAACTAAGCACAATGCTTTTTAAAGAAAAAGATGGTGATATTGAGCTTCAACTTTTAAGTTAGCAACAGGTGAGTGCTGCAGAAAAACTAGTACGAGTTATATGTTCATAAAGATTCTCTGATTTGGGAGCAATCAGAGACTTAATTCAGACCGAAACCAAAAATTATGGGTTTTGATCGAAAACTCAGTAGATAGGTCGAGTGATAGGGCATGTTCTTACATTTTACATTTAAAATGATAGACTTTGCAGGCTGGCAATGGTGGAAGGGAATAGCACTGAAGGAAAGAAATATGTGGTGAACCATAGGTAGCCTGTGAAATAAAACGAATCTTAGAATCATGGAAACATCTAGATGGGAAAAGAACTTCAAAATCACTGAGTTCAACCATAAACCTAGCACTGCAAAGTCCACCAAAACATGTAATGTTGTTACTAGGCCTGATTTATTCTAAAAGATCTTGAAGCATCTCTGGGTCTCGAAAGTATTTTTATACTTGGCTTATCAATATTGTATTGAAATTCGATTGAAAAAAATCAATGAATCGTGATATCAAAACCTTTTCATACAGACTAGCTTTTGCTATAAGGGATGTGCCTGTGCACCTAGTCATTTATGATTTAGTGTTTATGATTGCATATGAACCATATGAAAATCAAAGGTAATCATTATATGCAAAAATAGTATGGAAATGGCATTTAATACATTTTTAATGGCAAATTAACACAGAAAAATGAAAGAACAGAACAACTGTCTACAGGATGCCCTGTAGACTAGTGTTTTGAGAATCTATAATCCTCACAGATAGGATGGATTCTTGGTCCAGGTCTGAGCTCTTATATGCATTGCATTAAATGGAAGAAACTTTCTTTTTTTTTTTTTCCAAGATGTTGTGTATTAAAAAAAAAATACAAAAACACAGTACTTTCCAGCTGCTAGATGTTCTTCAGCAAGAAAACAGTTAAAGCTGATTTATAATTAGATCAGTAGCAGTTAACACAGCAAAACTTCATGGTTCCTTGAATAGTTGGTCTCATTTCAAATAAACAGTTCAGAAATCAGGTCAGAAGCAAATCAAAAATACACATCATACCCTCAAGCCAAGAAACATGTTCGTTATATCATTTACAAAACCTCATTAAGTTACTTACAAACCATGGGTAGCAAGTTATAGCAAAAAAAGGTAAAATAGAACAAAAGTAATTAGAAGATAATTTAGCCCCTCATATGCCCCACAGAGCTTCGCAGTTGGAGATCAGCCCAGACTGTGAGTGAAATTCATTTAAGCTTCCTTGTCTTGCTTTGGAAATTAGAGAGTGACAAAAATACACCTTGCTAATAGACATCATATTACATTTCACCCCACTGAAAATTTTCCTTATCGTGTTCTAAATCTTATTATCCATATGGTTGTCACTTAGGCCACATCTACCCTATTTATCTTTTATTGTTCTTTAATTTTATCCATAAATAAAATTTTCTGAAAACTTAATTCTTGTCATCTATCACTCTATGTAACGAGCATAAAATTAACTAAAGAAAACATAGCTTTGCACAGATGGCCAAGTGCTGTCTGATAATGGTTCACAGGATGTCTTTCATCAACACTTGGATATATATGGCTGCTTAAGTAAAATATAAATACCTGTGCAGCTCCTCATTGAAATGCTGTCATCTGCCTGGCATGAAACCTGATTCTAATACCGAGATAATCTTCTTTTTAGTCTCTTCCATAGCCCCAGTTCTACAAGGCACTTAAGGCAGGGATAAAATTAAGAATGTGAGCATCATTTGACTCTATGGGATTATGTACAGGCTGGAGGCAAAATAATTCCATATTAGAAGCTTTCCTTTGAAAGGCTTTGGAACTTAATGTTAAAAATGCCCTAAGTATTTTCCTGCATCAGAGCTGCTAGGGAGAAATTCAGAGGGTGAAGAAGTGATTACCTCCATCTTCTAAATTTGGTATCATACCATTCTCCTCTGCACAGCAGTTGTTGTGATGGTTTGCAGGATTCTTGGCAGATAGATAACCCATTCAATAAATTAAATAGTTATCACCTCATAACTCTCTGTTTCACTTATTGCTGATTTTAGAAGAAGTTTGTATTTTCAGTTTCTTTAAATGCTTTTAGAAGTGCTTAAAAGATGTTCTTTGCAATTTCCCATGGGAGTAATTTGTACTTTATGTATTATTTCCATGGTAACTTCAGAGAACAGGAACAGGGTTGTATGCTATGTTACATCCATCTTAATTTAGTTTAGGACATGTTTGGTTTTTTTTTTCCTAGGGTCAGTTTTCATTTAACAAAATATTAAACGGTCTGTAAAATGAAGATTGAAAAGGCAAATATCCTCTAAGATAATACTGTACTGAAGTCCTTTTTCACAGTACGTTAGCTTTCGTCTTTGAATAAAATACCAGGGATCTTTTTATTGTTATTATTTTTAACAAAGCAGGAACTGAAATCTGTTGTAAGTTTTCTGTGACAATGATGTCGAATTTATCCTGAATCACTTGGAAACTTGGTCTCTAACTTTTTTTCTATGCTATTGCTGGTTAATGAAAGTACTAGTCATGGAAAGTGGCAACAATTTTTCAACTTAATCCAAGCAGCTGATTGGTTTGATATATCCTCAGGAGATATCCTCAGGTGCTTCTCTCTTTGGATGTTTTTAAATTACAGTGTTGAAGCACTTTTCTTCATTCCTACGTGTCTCCTGAGCCCAAACATGATATAATTAACAGTTTTTATGCTCTGTACCCTCTTTAAACTAAACATGCTTTGATTGACCACAATGCTTTTATAGTCTTTTAGTTCTTAGTTCTGTAAATAATTACTTACATATATCTATATATACATATACGTATATCTCATTCATGGGACTCCCTGTTCAACTAGTGTTGTTAATTAATATTGTTGCATAGGTAATGTAATTCTCTCCAGAGTCAGACTTTTTATTGGTTGTCTTCATATTTATGTCCTTTGGCCAAATATGTATCCATTTCTGAGTAGATTACATAAGAAGTATTGAGATAATGAAGGATCCGTAACAAATGAAACTACAAGAAAGAAAAATAGCAGGTACTGCTGTTGGGGATAGTGACATGCTAGAAAGAGATGTTCATTAAAAGATTAGATTTTCTCTCTATTTGCATGTGTGTCCTCCTAAACATTAAGAAATACTATTTAAGACGCTGTAAGACTTCATCATGAAGCTGTCAGGGTGCAGAAACTAATTTTGCAGATCTTAAAATATACTGAATGGAAGGCATTTTTACAAAATATCAATAGAAAATATACTTCAGGGAACAGTTGTACTGTGTAGAGACAGAATTACATTATAGTCATCTCCATTAAGATGTCAGCAGTCACCGATTGATTCCATGAAGTCATTTCCTGTTTGCAGTGAGGGGAATAGCAATCAGCTGTATGACGGAAACAATTGCATTTAATTATACATAATGTTAACTTATCAGCAGTTTAATGACAATCAGTGTATCTCAAGTACAACTTCAGAATATTTGCATGTTCACCTCTAGTTGGGCCATTTTTTCACTGAAAAGCTTAGGGGTTTTTAATGTAAAATAACTCTTCAGTTTGAAATTCTAACTGAATTCTAATTCTAATTTCTGTCTAGTTCTGGGCTCCCCAGTTCAAGAGAGACAGGGAACTACTGGAGAGAGTCCAGCTCAGGGCTACAAGGACGATTAAGGGACTGGAGCATCTCTCTTATGAGGAAAGGCTGAGAAACCTGGGGCTGTTTAGGCTGGAGAAGGCTGAGAAGGGATCTGATCAATGCACATAAATATCTAAAGGGAAGGTGTCAAGAGGATGAGGCCAGTCTCTTTTCAGTGGTGCCCAGTGACAGGATGAGGGGCAATGGGCACAAACTGGAACACAGGAAGTTCCACATCAACATGAGGAGAAACTTCTTTACTGTGAGGGTGACAGAGCACTGGAACAGTCTGCCCAGAAAGATTGTGGAGTCTCCTCTGGAAACTTTCAAGACCCATTTGGATGTGTTTCTGTGTGACCTTTCCTAGATGAACCTGTTTTGGCAGGGGGGCTGGACTAGATGAGGTTCTTTCCAAGACGTACCATTCTGTGATTCTGTGATTTAGACTATAAATTTTCAAGAAGAGTAAACAGGTGAAAATTCAAACAATCTTTCAAAAAACTTCTCAGAACTGGATGTTTCTATTAGACTTCTCCTAATTTTCTTACTTCCCCAAGGTGACTGATTTGAGTTTCCTGATTTGTTAATTCTTTTTAATTTTTTTGCATCCCTGAAATGTTCCTGTATGTTTCTTACTTACCTCTGTCTTAGAATGCACTGATTTGGGCACATGATTTCAAGTCTGTGAAAGAAATTGTGTGCATTAAGTTTTTGCTGAAGCAGAGAAACGTGGAGATAGGATTCTGTAGGAAGTGTTTTCTGTAGCAAGTGACACCTTCAATTGGGAAGATACTTCTGGATCTCCTCAGCTCCCTTCTCCTACTCCTGCATCCTCTTCTCACTTCTTACAGTTGCTACCACTGTTTGCTCAACTTGATACCTAGAAGGGAACAATGGAAAGGCTTGAGCATGTTTTTATTTGTTACATGCCCTTTATTATGTGTTACCTTCTCATACTGTATTTGGGATTTTAAAAAGGGTAGAAAACCACAGCTCACATCCAGGCTCACTTTCCTATGGAAAAGTGATCCTTCATGAGTAGCTTTGAGAGAGGACATTGAAAGTAGAGTCACTGCATCTCAGCTTTATAACTGTGATTCCAAAAAAGGAGGGCAGAGAATTGAGATAGTTGGTTATCAGTGGAGGCACCAAGTTTTTATAATGTGCATATACTGCAAATCCCACAAGACCCACAAGGTTTGGATATTGTGTAAAATAAAAATATTAACAGCAAACACTCTAGCAGAATCTCAAGGGTTTTAATATATTTTTTTGAGTCCTTGTAAATAATTTTACTGTCTATCCAGAAAGAATGTCTTCATTAATTAAAAGAAAACCTTGACATAAGACTGAAATTAACAGAAAGGTATTATTTTGTCCTTTTAAGCATAATGTTTGATTTAGCTATTTCTTTGAAATTCATGTTGTGTTGTTCAAGTGCAGGGCAACTGAAAATCAAAGTTAGCTTTTCACAGTTTTGTGAAACAGTTTTATTTGTCTTGAGTTTTTTTATGAAATCATTTTTAGACAATAATTATTAAATGTTAACCGAGGTAGCACTAAAGCAAATTGTAGGATCACATTTTGTTTTAAGTAAATGCAAGCTGACTACGAATATCTCCCAAAGATCATGTCCTTAAAGTTATTTAATTTGACATAGTATTTGCCTTTCAAAAAGACTGCCTCACTCTTTTGTTTCATAAAGCTGTTATATTATAGGAGGCATCTGATTTACTTTTTTTAATCATGGAATCATTTAGGTTGGAAAGGACCCTTAAGATCACTAAGTCCAACAATATAGCATTTAGGATATGTGCCAAAAAGTAGCAGATCTGTGCTATCTTACCAGCTTATTCTATGGGGATTTAATTTAATATTTCCCAGGTCTGGGGTAAATTCTTCTTGAAGCTGGGTCTTTGCATTGTCAGAAACATAAGGCATACGGGGACATGAAGTGAAGTCTCAGGAAGCCTGATTTGGCAGCACTGTATGCAGGTACCAAGACTGCCTTTCAGGCTGTATTCTTTTGAATAAGGAATGCCTGCAATGCAGATCATAGCGTATCATGGCATTTCTCCATGGCACCCTTTCATTTTCACAGCTTATCTTTTTTGGTGTATGGGTTCTGTGGCAAATAGTGTGCTCATACATTTAATGATTGTTGTAATGTGTAAAGAGACAAACCTTAACCAGCCTGTTACTGTATGTTTGAGAATATTAGACAGAGGAGACCTTCTAAAGTCAATGTGACCTACCCACAGTGACTCTGAATTTCAGCTGGAGAAAATGTCCAAAGGAACTCTGCCTTGTACCATGCCATTATAGGTAGAATCTTCTGAGAACTTAGAAGTCAAAACCTAAGCATCTGCTGAATGTATAAAAAATGTAATTTTTCAAAACCCTGTAATTTTGACTGAATGTGGGCAGATCTGTATTAGAAATGACAGAAATTACTCACTGGAACAGAGGCTATGCAAATGACACTCCGTATTCTGCTTACACTACGTTGGAAGTGGGGTCAGTGTCTCAAGTTTCAACTTTTCTTCCAACTTTAAAAATTATTTTCAGAACACTTTTTGTGTTCTGAATCAGCTTTTGGGGCCATTCTTACCTGCAGTGCAGTGACTGTCTGCCAAGTTTCATTACGGTATATTTACTATCATTTGCAAAAGTAAAACTGGGCCATTAATCCTCCCTTATAGTGTGACCTCATTGTATATTGAAATGGTGCTGCTGCTGTTGCCAGTATTAGCGCTTTCCTCCAGAAAGTGATAAAATGCCTTGAAGATGCTAATGAAGCAGGACTCCTCACATCCCTGCAAGATAATTAGGTAACTTTATTTTGCATTAAAGATGGAAGAAACTGAGATACACGGAGGAATGATGATTCTTTCCAACAGGCATAATATTTTGAGATGTAATAATTTATAGGGCCAAATTTGAACAAAGCCTTCTATATAGCACTGTTCACTCCTATCATAAAAAGATATTACAGTGGCATATTTGTAGTGTGAGAATGTTTGCTTTCTGCTTTTCCAATAATTCTCTGCAAATTCAAATGTATTTCAGCATGAGATTTTTAATTATCAGAAAATTAAACCTATTTCCATAGTTGTTCTTGGGTCTGACTTACACAAAATTAAGTAAATCCAGGTATCATATCCATCTGTGGAGATTTTCAAAGCCCAGAGCCCAGAACCTCATCAGACCTCATGGCTGACACTGGTTTGAGCAGGAGATTGGACTAGAGATCTTCTGAATTTCCATATGTAGCAATGTTTTTGCGCTGTTTACTGCTGGAAACTGCATGCCCATGACAGTTACATGCATATATCATTAGCATATTATTGTGTATAGGAACCAAATACTCAAGATAATGGAGAGTGCATTCTATTTATTGTGATATAATACCATAACACTAGAAATTCTCAGCTTTAAAGAAATGATGGCATCTTGTAGAACCTCTCCTATATTAAATAAGCAAATGACTTAATTATACCTAAAATGCTTCCCAATAGAAAGAGTCAGAAAGTCATAGAAAGATAATAGTCATGAAACTTGGAACTAGAGGATGTGAAATGTAAATGGCTCAGAAAATAGTCTGGGTAGTGCGTATTTTCAAGTTGATTTAAAAGATATTAAAAATATGAGACCAAATTATGATTCATCTATTGCTTCCATAATAATTGTAAAATATGTTTTGTCTGTAAAGTTACAAGTAGTTATGTATAACATTTGTTCAATGAGTGTAAATAAGTTTACATTGAGTATAAATTTATCATTAGTTTGCATCATCCAAACCCTAGAAGCCTAGGGACTGCAGCCTAAATACCATATCCTTTCTGCAGATTAATGCATTAATTGGCACACAGTGTACATAAGCTTGTTTATTTAATGAAGTTCATGATGGTCTCTGTGGGTGAATGCACATATTAAAATATTACAAAGCATGCCTAACACTTTTTCTTCCCTTAATCCCTGGAACTTTTTTTTGTGTTAATTCTTAATTATTTTCTAGACTCTTCAAAACTTAAGGCAGAGGTAACCCATAACTGGGGAAATATAGAGAACCCCTGAAATCAGGGTTGTGCTCTCTGTCTCTTAGACTGACTTGCAATGTGTCAATAGGGAACTGAGAAGAAGCTATCATGATGCTTTGTGCAGCTTTGGCAGACAAGAATGCTGCCCATTGTATTTGAAAGATTATTTCACCTCCTGCTAGTGTAGGCAAGCTATCTTAAAAGTTGACTGTCTGAGGGTGAATAACCAGATCCAGGCTCTTTTGCAAGGTCTTTTCACAGACAGGAAGACAAAGATCTAATGCCTCCATTTGAATGTGCAGTTCACAGTGCAAAAACTACAGCCTGTCAATCTAGTAAGAAAATTCTGCCAGTGAAGGTTGCTATAGAAATCAATACAAAGAGCCTGCCATAAAAGTAACTTACTCCAGAAAGTAAGAATAAAGGAAAAGTTAAAGAAAGAAAAATGTTGTACCAGGACAAGCTGCTGTAACATGTTACTCAGAAAACCAGAGACGAAGGTCAAGCCCATTTAGTGGTGACTGCATATAGGTTGTGTCAGGATCTCTTCTTCAGTGAATGACTGTAAAGCACAGTATCTAAGAAGGTATTAAGGGAAAAAATATTCTGACTCTGATATATCAGAAGTTTATAACGTGTCCTCAGTTGTCCCAAGTATAACCAAAGAGTGTGATCTGATTTTGTTTCCCCCAAAACCAATATATTTGGAAGAGATAAGAGAGAATAATAGAACGCAAAGCGATAGCCTCCTTTGTTTTTACTTACATGAAATATTTATAACTTGCATTCACTTTGTGTTTTCTACTCATATTGAAAGCATACAACTTAATATTTATTAATATGTTGACTGCCCAGCTTGGGTATCCTATCCTGTTCATTAGCTATTCTCGAAGTACCTCTGGGCAATATGGATATTAGTTCTGCAAAGAACATGCACATGTTTAACACTTATCAGACTTTCAGGGTCAGGTCCAATTAACTTAAAACCGTGGCAGCAGCTAGCAAGAAACCTGTGCTGGGGCATTGACTTCCAGCACTGATAACATCAGTGGACCAGAACTAGAATCAGTAAGGAAGGCTAATTTTGAAGAAATGGTCCTTAAACATGACCTTGAAGATATTTGCAACACAGAGAGACTTGGAAATTTTTTAATATATTTTTTCTCAAGGAAGAACAAGATAACAGGACGTGAATACAATTAATGACAAAAATGAACCTGCAGCACAGATTCTCTTTCACGTTTCCCCTGACACAGCTGCACCAGCGCAAAAAACGTTTTCTCCTGCCACCACTCCTCTTCTCTAGCTCTCAGGTACAGCTCTGGGCATTGTGTTCTTCTGCCTTCCCCAATTTACCTCTTTTGCCTTCCCCTGTGCGTGGGGAGCATGCATAACAAGTTGGGTCAGCCTATTCCTAATTCCTTCAGAAGAAGCATCCTTGAAAAAAAAATATAGTAGGTTTTTCTTTCCTCTGAGTGATAATGGGGAGCCCTCTGGATTTGGAATATGCACCTTGAGCAGCCTCTTTAGTCCCGGTTGTTCACTAGGCCTTCAGAGAGCAGACCAAGAGGGAACAACAGGCAGCAGAAAGCTCCTGCCCTCATACTCCCTTCTTGCAAGGTATTCGGTCACCGACTCAGTCTTGGGGTTTAGAGGATTTTGTCAGGATAGCCATGACTTTAAAAAGTCCCTTCACGGATCTGATGTGGAGGCTTTGCAAGCCACACATAGGGTTTCTGTGGTGATATGTGAATCTTTCTTGCTTTCTTTCTGTAGCAGCCAGCACTCTCAATACAGATCAATAAATTTCAATTATCTACAGAGGCTTAAAATAACCAGGCTTAGACTCTGTAGAGCAGCTTTTAGCACTTTCCTTTGTCATTTTTCATCTTAAAAAAAACTCAGTGAAAGCGAGGTACAGAATATTAGTATCATGCAGTTAGATCAAAAAATTCTTCATTTGGGTCCTTTCAGTCTTTTTAACTGGTATGCCTTTGATTTAACAAGACACCATTGAGTTACTGTAGAAAAACAGCAAGCAACAAGCAAGGTACTCTTTGCAAGCTGTTGGGCTTGGTGGGTGCTTTTGTGTTCTCTATTGGAATTTAACTTGAGGTCAGACTACATACAGGGTAAAGTAATCTTTCATATACAATACTTTTGGACTTTTTGCTATAGCAGAGAGAGCTGATGGAAAAGATTAGCAGGAAAATGGCATATGAGTTTCTGTAAAAAGAGATTTCTGGAGAAAGAGAAAACAAGAAATAACTAAAGCCCAACATTTACTGAGACAGTGGGTGACCTAAATTCAAATCTCCTGTTTCTTGGCTGTTGGGAGCTTGCATTTATATTTATCTATATCCTGTTCATACTCCTGACTTTATGGACATTTTTATAAAAGACTTTCATTTCTTTTTTGGAAATATCTGTATTTATTATAAACTATTTCTTAAAGCATCAACTTTGTAGCTGGGCCTCATAAGATTTCCCTAACCACATGGATCTGTCCCTCTAGAAACTTTTGAAGGACAGAGGTTTCAGCACAATGCAGAAAAAGAAGTAGGGAGAGGAGGTGTTTTTTCTTTTCTATAGGATGGGAAAATTTTTCTTCTCGGGATTTATTTTCAGTGAGATCTTTTGTCATTGTTGGATATTCCACTTAAATTAGAAAGGCAGAAGCTTAAAAAAACCTATAATGGCAACGCTATACTACTCAATATTTCCACTACTAGTATTTCCTAGTATTTCAAAGTTCATATAAGTTTACCACATGACTAAGTAAATTTTGGTGTATTGCATCAGAACTTTGGATCAGTTCCTATCCCTTCCAAGTTTTTATTATGATCCTGTAAATTCAAAGGGATTCATTGTGCTTAGTGGTTTTTGGAATAAATAAAAAATAGGCAATAATTTGTCAACATGGGATGGGTGTATTATACTGGTGAAACTTCCCATATTAGCTGGCATAACTGATGTCAGCAAGTCACACATCCATCCTGATCTCAGGTGGGTAGGGGAATAAGGGTGACATGATGTCCTTCCCTATCCCCATCTGAAATCCATACATCACATAATTTCAGTGGCTGTATCTATTAACATTTAGTGTTGTTGTACAGTTTTCATAACACTGGTATCAGTAACATTGATTTCAGTTTTTAATAACCCACAGTTAACTGAATCATGAATCTGTCTTCTAATGCTCCCTTACCTTTGTTAAAAACCATGCACACTAATTTGTTATTTCTAGTATACAATAATATGTTGTTTCCACGATGCTTTGTTTTGACATGCTGGGTGAAGCACAAATTGTTTAGAAAAGAATCTCTGCCTCCCATTGCAAAAAAACCCATTTACATAAAGAACTGCCTGCAATGTGTGGATAGATGGGCAGTGACCAAGCCAGACAATACATCAAATTTATGTCTCAGGAACTTTACTATTAATAATTTTTACTGTCAACTTTTAATATCAAAGAAGAAAGTACAGCACAGTGTTTTAACACACTCCAGAACACTTTATTAAATAGCATAGCAGTATGCCGTTGTAAATTGAGGTCAGGAGGAAGGGTAGCAGTACCTTACAGGCTTAGGAACTCGATACTTTGGTATACAAGTGGGATAAGAGACTCTTCCAAGACTGTTTGTAGCTGACAGTGCTATCAACAACTTCATCTCGTGAAGACAATAATAACAATAACAGGGTGAGGAAAAAAAAAAAAGTGTCAGAGATATAGGTAAAAAACAATTATTTGGTTTATTTCAAGCAAAAGAAAGGCAACCAAAAGGGACTCCTGGGACAGTAGAGGGAAGAAACTGTAATGCTAATTGACATGATTTAAAAAGATGACTGTGTTATTGCCAACAGTCAAATTTAGTCATTATCTCCCCAATGTTGACGTAATCAAACCAGTTGCTATAATTTCAGTACATGGATAACAAGGTATGCCTCAGTGTAGGGATGTATATGCTAGAAGGTAGGCTAAAAGAATGTGAAAAGAGCTTTCTAATAAATAATTTTTTTATATCTTCTTATGAAACACCACTCCTTAATGTTATTTATCTGCTAAATGAGCTTAATTATATTTTGTGCAAATACGTAATAGTGATTTGTCATGAGGCCACAGAAAAACAGCAAAACCAAACAAAGCGATCTACATCTCCTTAATTTCACCATTTCTCAAATTAAAAGGTTTACATTTTTACGTAAAACCAAATATTTGTTTTGTGGTTTTTTTTCCTCCCTATACTGTATGCTTGCTTGGCAGCAAATATCCCTCTGTTAAAAAATTCTAGTGTTCACCTGGAAATTGTCAAGGCTGTAAGAATTAAAAATCAGATGTACTTACTCAAAGGTTTGCTGTAATGTTGTCCTCACATCTGTTCCCTGAGTACACTTCCTGCTCTGAAAGTGTCCTATCAGTATCATACATTTTTACCAAATGATGTGACAGTATAATCATAGAATCATAGAGTCATTTAGGTTGGAAAAAATCTTTAAGATCACTATGTCCAACCATTAACCTAACTCTACCAAGTCCACTGCTAAATCATGTCCCTAAGCACCGTGTCTACACAACTTTCAAACACATCCATGTTACACCTGCTCTGCATGTTACGCCTGCTCTAACCAGCATTTGCTAAATTTACGTAGTTCAAATGAAGAGTGAAGGAAAAAAAAAAGGACATTATATATGTAGAGGTCTTTTTCCAGATTTTCTTGCTACCCAGGAAAGCTCTCTGTGCCTCTTATACATAGTCATTGTCCTCTCTTGACTTTTCTCATTAAACTTGCTATAAACTTTTACCTTTTCCAGTAAGTTTGCTGCATCTCAAAATGTCTGGCTTTGAGAGAGGAGAGAGCCTTTACTTTGGAAAGTCCTTGGTGTGCACTTTGCTCATATAACACTGTGATGCTAAAAGTAGCAGTAACTTTATTCCTATTAAATAAGAGAGATAGGAACTTGGAACAGGTTTTTTTTCTTTGCAAGGGCTGCTCATGGTCCATGTGGCCCTTCTGCTGCACGTTTGTGTACCTGCTGCCCTCCTTTTCCCTTTTCCTCCTTGCTTTCCCAGTGGTTATCCCATTCCATGCAATTTAGTCGTGAAGGGGACAAATACAGGCCCCAGTACCTCTGATATTTTACCACCCCAAAAATAGGACATTTAATTGTATTTTATTTGTTTATTTGCCAAAAAATGTTGATGCTTTGAAGTCAAGGCTCTGTCTCAGTTACAGGATTGGGTCAGTCAAGGAATGAATGTCTGAATGAGAAGGGGAATAGCAAAAACCACCAAAGATAGGGTGCTCTTATACCATGCAGAAATGGTATTCAGTCTTTGACTCAAGCAAGGTATGAACAAACATACATACTAATGACCCTGTTTCCAAATCCTTTAAATGTAAAATTACAAATAGTCTATTTCAAAAATTCTAAGTGGTCTTTTTACATTAGAGGGAAAAAAAAGTGCAACTCTTAAAAACGTTGACATTTGGAATTAAATTTTTAACACTAATGACAGGTTATTTTTGTTTACACTTTCTTTTGGGCAGAGCAATATAAAAATCTAAAGATGAGCTTTTCAAAAAAAGACCTCTTGTTTGTTTAGCTGGTATATGCCAAGATTTCTAGCAAATTCGATAGAATTAATGCCCTTCTATGGCATTACTACACTTTATCCCTGGATGATATAAATGGGCCTTAGAAAATGACACTGCCAGGAATGGATTAAGAGAATTAACTTGCATAAGGAGTCAAATCTCTGACCTCTACTTTGATTCACCTCTCATGAATGCCACAATCCACTGGGAGAAAGATGGAAGTGATAGCCTTTACAGAGCCGAGCAGATGAGTGCTCTTGTATGTAGAAGGGCTTTTGAGGAGTTAGATTGAATGTGGGTCAGTCCAGTCACAATTTACTGCTGTCTACTGCTAGGTAATTTGCATAGGGGACATTTTTATACAGCTTGTTAAAACAAGTGTAAGGGAATTATTGTCAGACTGGAGACTACACAATAGGAATATTAATAAGCCAGCAATCTGTCATTTGCCATCTGATTTTTTTTTTTCTTAATCGTATCTTAAAGCGTAAAGTAGTCATAACCTACAGTGTACAGAATGGTCAAGAGCCATATGATCCCTCCTTTTACACAAATGCCTCCAGCTCTGTTTAGGAGAAGAGTAGCCTCACTGAAAACTGGAGCCAGTAAGGCAAAAGCCATGCCCAAAGAGTGGTTATTCACTTCACTAAAAAATTTGTCAGTGTGCTTTGCTGATGCCTCCAAAAGCGGGAGGAGTAAGGATAGGAGGAGAGTTCTGCAACTGTGAGCACGGTTGTGAGTCAGGTTGAATTTCTGCAAGGTTCACAGTTCTGGAAGTGTAAAAACGTGCACAGTGTGGATGAAATCACAGTTATTTCAGCGTAAGTTAAAAACAACCACAATTCACACCTGGAGGTCACCAAAGCATTTTTATTCCTTAATGTAAATATATGTTCTGTAAATGATGTTGTGTAAGAGAGGCCTGCAAAGAGTTAAGCTTTAGGCTTTCTGACATTTCTGAACCATGCAGTGCTGTGATAAGGGCAATGTGTCTGTACCTCAGGTAGGAGATCTATAAAAATTTCTCTATTGACTCTTGTGTAGGTTTTAATGAATTACAATTTTGTTCAGTGTTGAGAAGGGATTGAGCTAGCACTTAGATCTAACAATTCTAATATTTGTAGTTGTATATCACAATCACAGCTGAATTTTGACTCCGGGAAACAGTTTCTCAATTTCCTGAGAACAGGAATCTGTGCTGCTGAGAGGGAACATGCATTCCCTGGGCAAGGGAAGCCCTTGGTCCTGCTGCAAGCTACCTGCCAAGTGATTGATCTGGTGAGCTTTTTACTGTATTTCTCTACTTGGAGCAGAGTAATTCTCATGTGTTAGTGCCGTCATTGCTCACTTGCCCCATGGCTGGTGTTCCCAGATCTAACCTCTGACTGATGCAAAGCACACCTTGTACTATAGAAGTAGCTGCACACACTTCTAAACTTGTTAGTTAGCATGCACTATGAACAGCCACAATACAGAAACAAAATACTTTCTACCACCAAATTCTAAACTTGTCATTCAAAGCTAAACCATGCCTGCACATAAACTAGGTCTGCTGGTAGCTTTCTTTCACTTATTTTTGTATTGAGTCCCACATCTTGGGTTTGCTGAGAAAGGAAGGATACAAGATGACACTAAATTGTGACTGTGAACTGTTCACTACAGCTTTCAGGTTTTTGGTATGGTCTGTACCCTTCCTGTACCCCACACATCTCACCAATCTCCTAGACAGCCAACAGTTCTTTTTGCACTGCCTAGCAGCTTTGTCTTTACCTAATTGCATTTTGGGATTTAAATATGATGTGCAAACACAGAGAATGGGTCACTCCTTCATTTTTGAAAAGTGCTCTAATCCAATATAGCCACCTTAATGAAATGCCAGGTACACCAGTCCTATTATTGTCAGAGAGTTAGGTGATTGTATGAAAATATGACCTTCTGTAAAAACCTGTTTAAATTATCTTCCTGGAGCTTGTTTGGTATTACGGATGATGAAAAAGGCGAAGGAGTATTTTTGAGGCTTATCTTTTTCATAAAAGTGCTTAATCTGGAAAGAATTAGAGCTCATGCTTGTGTTATTCTTTGTTCAGTAAAGCCTGTAGGAAGACAGTCCTATCCTCAATCATAAATTTGAAGGAGAAAATTTCTGCAAAATAGGACTTTAGAAAATCTTCTAAGTAACTACACTTTCAGAAGTTAATGGCATATTCTTACACACAGTGTCTACCTCTAGCAGTGATAATGCTTGATGTTTATAGTTACTACCAAGGATTAGTGTGCAGACCAAGGTCACTGCTAAATCTTGTGAACCACATTGAGTGTACAGAAATTAAAAGACCACACCTCTGGGGAGGAACAGCCAGGATAGGTGCCCCTAAACTGGCCATTGAGGTATTCCATCCCATATACGTCAGATCCAGTATAAAGCTGAGGGATCACAAGGGTCAAGTTATCTTCTTCAATTCCTGGTGTCTGAGGAGGACTCCGTCTGTTCTGCCTTTGATCCCTGTTCATGTGTTCCTGAATCCACTTCCAGAATCCAGCTCACAAATCCAGTACCCGTCTGCCTCGGGTCCCAGTTCAGTCTGGGACTTCCCCAGCACCTGCCCACATCATCAGTGGTGATGGTTATGTAATTGCCATTGATACTGGTGTTGTATATATCTGTACATATTCCATTTTATTATTATTTTCATTAAAACTGTTTTAGTTTTCCTTTCTAATCCATAAGTCTCTCTCCCTTTTTCTTTTCCCCTTTAGTAAGGGAGAAGGCTTAACAAGGAATATCCATCATTCATCTAGTGGCTGGCCCAGCTCTAAGCCTTGACAAGTATAATTTAGCCCTCAAAGTCTCCAGTAATTTACATTTTAGCATTAACATTTGTATATTTGCCTTCAAAGTGTGTGAGAAGCTATATAGGCAATGTTTCTGCCTTAGAAAGTTAAAAATCCATCTGAGTGCCAAGAAGTAAGGAATAGAACAACATACTGGTCTCAAAGATATATGTATTTATATACATTTTTTAATTTTAAAGTTACAAACATTTTAATACAGTTAAAAGATCTGTATTAAAGATCTGTATTCAAAGATCTAAAATGATTATTTTTTTTAAAGTATAAAATGCAGTTTAAGTCTTACAGTTAAAATACAAGGCTCCTTCTGAAAGAAGTCTAGTTATGACAATGACCTACCCCTTAGTTTTTTTCTCAACTACTAGCCTCAAGTTCTCCTTCAGGGGCTTTAGACTGGGTACTAGGAAAAATTTCTTCATTGAAAGGGTTGTCAAGAACTGCAATTGGCTGCCTAGGGAAGTGGTGGAATCACCATCCCTGGAGGTACTTAAAAGACATGTGCATGTGGCATTTAGGAACATGGTTTAGTGGTGGACTTGGCAGTGTTTGTTAGGTTAATGGTTAGACTTGATGATCTTTAAGGTCATTTCCAACCTAAGTGATTCTATGATTCTGCAAATTTCATCTGTCACCTTTGAACAGTGTCCACAACAGTTGGGCCCCCCACTCTTATAGGTCTTTAAGCACTGCAAGAATTATTAACATAATTAATCATGATAATTATAGGTGTATGCTTAAGAAAGCACAGTGCAACAGTTGCTCAACATATGACAAAGGGACTGCCAGTGGTACTGCAGTAAGCAAACAAATGGGGCAACAGCTTTGTTTTACTGTACTACATTACAAGATGCAAAAGATAAGCCTGAGTGCAAGTAGATAAACAATCCAATACTCCAGTGGGATGTTGTGCATCAGAGACAGACTACAGTGCAGATCCTTTGAGATAAGAGTTCTCTGATCATATTTCTTGACTCTCAGCAGAAAACAAAGAGCAGTACTTTTAAGTATGCAGATTGATATGCTGAGTTTAGGAACTGGGTTGAATGTCAGCAAGAAATGGGTAAGGTAAAAATATTAAAGTAAGGAGAATGTGAGAGTGTCGTGTTCTCTGACTCACATGCATTAAGGTAGATGAAAGTCTGACCCTATGGCTATATTCATCTGAGAAATATACTTACTAAGATAAAATGCCATCTTCCATATATAGGAAAATCTGCAAATAATTACAGACCAATTGCACCATGTGCATCTACTGTATGGCAGCTTAAACTTTGACTTTAATAATTAAACATTTCAAACATTTTATTTAAACAATGAATTGCAATACCATTTGTGATATATATTTGGAAAAAAACCCACCAGTTATACCTTGGTAGGCCTTTGAATTTTTAGCTGAAATCTGTGCTAATCCAATATAACTACATAATATTTTTATGGTATGACAAAGTGCAGGGCAAAATGACAAAAGAAAGTAATGACATTTTCCTTGTCATTTCCTCTATAAGAGGAAATTTGTGACCATTAGCTGTTAAAGTGACCCGCATATCTTTTTAGAACATCATCATATCCATAGGACCTGATACTTATTGCCAGTAAGACACTGAAGATTATTCTCACATAAAAGGTTAATTATGTGCATGAGTGTTTGCAGGAAGAAGCTATTAAAATATGGACTGCACATACCCCAGTAGCAAGGCGAACCTTGAAGAAAAATGAGACAGAAAAATTCCATTCTTTAGACCTTGCTGCTTATCTGGCAATTTTTAATGTTCAGCTCACACAGACACAGTCTGGAAGAACATCAAACAAAGGGGAAGAAATCAGCATTACAATTATTTGGAATATTTCATATCAAAGCTTATAAAATGACTAAGAAGCAATCAGGCCCAACATCTAACTGCTAATACATGAGTTGGCTCTTCAAGGTTGAATGCCTTTTATTCTCAGTGATATCAGAAACAGGATACTGAATTACCTGTCTTTTGCCATAGGTTTAGAGAACAGTTGCTAATACACTTAACATTCTTGCATGCTAGAACCTTCAGACACTGTTAAGGTTTCAATGCACTGCCCCAAAAAAGTGGTCACACAGTCCATTCTCACCTGCAACTAGCAGTTCCCTCACCTTAGTTTCCCACGTAAAATGTTCTTAGAATCCCCAAATCCACCAAGAAAAATGTATTTAGTTTTCTATTTTGAATTTAAATAGAGAAATTCAAAACCACAAGTAGAAGCATGAGCCACAAAAGCTAGCCACAGATTGCCTGTAATTCTAGTAGGTATCAAGATTGTATGTAATTACAAATATTTTCATTGCTGTTCTTCTTATAAACAGATCCTGCCTCTTTACATTTCTAGTCCTGGAGTCCTTATCGGAGGAACACCCTGGTAGCAGAACACAATAGCATGTGTCAGGCTAATATGTTTAATTTCTTAATTGCTGTGAAAGATCTCTCTTAGTACATCACACGCAAAGCATTCCAGCCTTCAAGTATTTTTTTTATATCTCTGTTTTGTTGTTTTGTTTGGTCTAGTTTGGCTTTGAAACCAGTCTTATGAAATACCTTTCCCCAATCAAGCTATGACTTTCTTTTTTTCCAGATCCATACTTGGTGGATAATGTTGAGCACATTAGTTGGTTTATATAATGAAACACTTATTGTGAACCTGCATTTGCCAGACAAGGTTTGTTTTCCCTTTGGGTGCACTGCCTGAACCACCACAAACACAGGAGCATAAATCCAGTGTGAACCCCAGGCAGAAACTAATCTCTCTAGGGCTTCAGGGTCTTAACATAAAAAGACTAAGACTAGTGCAGCCAGTGGGGATTTTCCTAAGGCATTTACAGCCCAGAGCATGCTAATATTTTTCAGGACAGTGAACAACATTAGAGGCAGCACACTTGTCATTACACACACGATAGAAGCCCCCAGTACAAGAGAAGATGCCATATACTTTCCAGTAGTGGGAATGGGCTCAGCATCAAACTTTTTTTACACAGCTGCGCCCACACAGCTGAACAGCTACACGCACTTCAGATTCAAATACAAAGACCCAAGTCTGTGTGATATGCTGCCACCATGGAAACATCCTTTTCCCTTTTATTAAACATGAAAAAAAGGAAATAAAAAAATCTCAAGTGGCTGAAAATGCATTATATTTAGTAAGTCTTGCAATTCTAATGACCTCAAGAGTTTCAAGGAAAAAAAAAATCCTTTCTGCTCCACAGTTTTTAGGCAGTAATGCTGGTAGTCTTTACTGGAAAAGGTTAGCTGTGAAGGACTGCAGCCTTCCACTACTCCAGTTCTGTCTTGATTCCTTGAAGACAAAATACATCAAACACATGCAGAAATGGAAGGAACAGATAGCCAGAGCAGAAAATACAGCATCAGTGATGAGGGCTGAATTGTGCATCATTGCTTTTGAAAAAAAGACAGGTATTGCACATAATCTAGTCAGCTAGTCTGACACTCAGCAAACTTGTGGCAGTGTCAAGCTGTTCGAGATATTATCATTAGCTTCCTTTCTAGTGATAAGCTTATTGCAGTCAAATAAAAATAGAACATTTTGAGCAGCTAAGGCTATCAGACTTGCAATGAACTGGATTAGAAATCATCATTTGCTAAACACATCTGTTTTGACATTCCCTGTTAACAAAGCGTGACCACTCATTGTGTAGCTGTGTTAGCTAAAAAATAATTATTTCATCCGCTAAGCACGAACTCAAACCAAGTATGCCAAGTGTTTCTAGCCCTCAAGTCTATCAAGTAGATCCCTGCTCTGGGGTAAAGTTCATCAATAAGTCACTGAGTTGGTGGATGCAGTTGTACAAATAAAGGTCTGGTCATCTCTCTCTGCCTTCTTGCTTTACTCATACTTAATTTTAGGTCTCTTTTCCACTGCAGTGTTTTTCATGTTGATAGAAAACATGTCAGGGTTGCTGGTGTGGCTCTGTAACTGGAAAGGTTTGAAGATAAGAAATATGAAGTGAATATGAATAGGATACAGGAAAGCAAGTGATATTAGGAACATAAGTGTCACATTTCAAATAAAGCTGGAGATTTGACTGCAGCCAGGGAAAGTGATAATATCCCTCTATATGCCTTTTTGGTTTTGTTCTCATCAGGTCATTTCTAAGGGTCAGGATGAGGGAGAGTGGTATTAGGCTGGCAGAGAAGAAACTCCAGGAGGTGGCAAGGCCTGTGGGTAATTCTCATTCTATTGCTGCCAGACTATGGTTCCTGATGACTTGTACACTCACTCCTTTTTATTTTATTCACTAGTTAGGTCTCATATTTTATATCAATTTAAAGTAAATAATTTCTGATCCATAGTATCTATGTTCCATAGTTATCAGGTGATAGATGTAGAAAATTTAGCTTTGAAATGTTCTGGTTTCATATTGTCACTGCTGACTGACCTTATAAATCACTTTATGCAAGTAGATCAGCTGGATTTTTTTGTTACCTTGGACAATTAAAATAATAATTTTACAAAAATACAGTTTCTATTAGTTTTCTGATGTGAATTTCTCTATAGCTTCATTGGAATAAAGCTAGATTAGACACTATTTCTTCTGTTTCTCTCTGAAAGACTGGGAAAGAATCCAACCAAACCCAAGATATAATTACTGAACAAAAAATAATCTCAAGTTTAGCATTAATTAGGTTAATGTAAAATGACACAAACCCAGTATAGTGACAGCCCCCAGCTATTGAATTCAAGTTTTAAAAGTAGACCAGCAGAAAAACGTTTGGAAAAGCTGAGAGAAAGTGTGAGAAGACACTTAGAATAATATCCTGATTTTACTCCGAGGTACCTAGCCATCAAGTCCTGCTGGAGGTCTTGTTGCTTTGACAGGTGAAAAGTCCAAGAAAAATTGTTGCTGTTATAAATTCCCTGCTGAAAATAGTGGGCAATTTTCCTTAAAGAAGGTGAGAGAAAACCTCATGTCAACTGGAGACAGAGGTGGACTGATGAAAAAGTCTGTAGTTACTTTGTATGATATACCTCATTGGACCCCGGAGTGGTTATTTGCAACTTCTAAACAGGGCACTTGATAAATGTAGAGAAGTGAGTACAATTTCCACAGAAGCAAAAAGCTAATAGAAACCTGAAAGAAACTGTAAGATGGAGAAGTGTAATTCTAGTGTAGAAGAAGCAGGTTAATTGCTGTTCCTCTCCAACTAGTAAGCAATGAGAGAGACTGGAACTGAGCATCAACATACTTAATTTATTTTTTTATTATTATTATGACATTTTGAATTCTTGTTTCTATTACCTGTAAACATTTTATGAAGTGAGTCTTGGGTATATTATGTTCTAATGTTATGTTAGTATTTTTAATATTTAAAAACAGAAAAAAAAAAAAAGAGAAAGTCAGTTATTTCTGGACAGGATGTTTCATGACCTGTTTAAGAACCTCTTAAGGTTAAGAGTCTGCTGGGATTAAATGTGGCTTTTACTTCTGCCCTAAACAGACATTAGCCTGTTTTGTTTCAAACCCCAGCTGATCAAATTCCTCTCAAGGCAAGCCTGAGACTTGCTTAGGAATATACATGATCTTTCTTCTCCCCTTCATATTAGGTCTCCAACTGCAAGCTGTATTAAGTTTCCTTTGTAAAATCAATGATGATAAAGGAAGCATGCAAAGCTGTATCACCCAAGTTTCACTCCACTGAAGCACTCTGCCCTTCTAGCTTCCTGTGCATAACTACCTTAAATCTCAACAACTTGAGGTGCCTTGTCATTAAAGTATCTGACTCCTGTTTTCTAAAGACATGTAAAATCTGTGAACAAAGAGGTGAGATCTATAAGCAGAGATGTCTTCATGATGAAGTCCAAGAAATCTTTCTGCTAACCATGATAAATAGAGATTCCTGTTTTAAAATAAATTAACTTATGGGATTTAGAGACAGAAAATTATTTCCCTAAGGTTGAAAATTAAAGAGGTAGAAGTCAGTTCATAGAGAAAAAGGTTTAACATTAAAGCAAATAGTAATTCCAAATTTTTCAGTTTCTGAGAAATGAATGAAATAATTGAATCCCTGACTCGCTACAAGTTTTATTACCCCACTAAACAGACAAAAGCAGATTTGGAGAAAAAAATTAAAAATCAGAAATAGCTTATTGATATAGCTAGAAGAGCCACTGGAAAAGCTGTCAATTCTGTGTCCACTAGTGAATGGAATGTATAATTAATTTACTCTTTTTGCTTGGAAGACATCACGTCTTTCTGTGACAGTTCTGATCAGAACAAACCATCAGACCTCTAAACCATCTCTGCTGTGAATGATTAACACTCAGAATTATAATAGAGCAAAAAAAAAAATTATTCAGCATATGTTTTTCATAGCTCTAGCTTAGTATACTAGCCTCAGCTTATGTCTTCTGTCATATTAAGGGCTATATTTTTATACTTATAAGTGTCTCACAATTTTGACAGAATCCTAACAACCATAATGCACAAATTATTTTTCATTATCAATTTTAAAGACTTTGCAAAGGTGTCAGAGACTTATGATGCTTGTTCAGTGTTATAAGTAGATGGAAAATGAACCTCAACATTTTAAACATTTTTTTTATTTCTTTGAAACAATTGCATATAATCATTCAGATTTGAAAAGACCTCTAGGATCATCTAGTCCAACCTTCTTCGAACATCTCCCTAACCCCTAGACCATGCCTTGAAGCACCGTATCTACCTGTTTTTTGAACGCCTCCAGGGATGATGACTCCATCACCTCCCTGGGCAGCCTGTTCCAATGGTTAATCACTCTTTCAGTGAAGAACTTCCTGATATCCAGTCTAAACCTCCCCTGGTGCAGCTGGAGGCCATTATCTCTTGTCCTTTCATTAGTAACCTGGGAGAAGCAACCAGCACCAGCCTCACTAGAACCTCCTTTTAGGTAGCTGTAGAGAGCAATGAAGTCTCCCCTTAGTCTCCTCTTCTCCAAACTAAACAATCCCGGTTCCCTCAGGTGCTCCTCATATGACATATTCTCCAGACCTCTCTCTAGCTTCATTGTTGTTCTTTGGAACTGCTCCAGCACCTCAATGTCCTTCTTGTACTGTGGTGCCCAAAACTGGACACGCTACTCAAGGTGCGGTCCCACGAGCGCTGAGTACAGGGGCACAATCACCTCCCTACTCCTGCTGGTCACACCATTTCTGATACAGGCCAGGATGCTGTTGGCCCTCTTGGCCACCTGGGCACATTGCTGACTCCTGTTCAGCTGGCTGTCCACCAGCACCCCCAGGTCCTTTTCCACCAGGCAGCTTTCCAGCCGCACTTCCCCAGGCCTGTAACATTGCTGGGGGTTGTTATGACCAAAGTGCAGGACCTGGCACTTTGCTTTATTAACCCTCATACAATTGGCCTCAGCCCATTGATCCAGCCTGTCCAGATCCCTTTGTAGAGCCTTCCTACCCTCGAGCAGATTGACACTCCCAAGTGATTCGTGTAGAGAAGTATCTTTCCACACATTTCAGTATAAAGTCATACTTTGTTGTATAAATGCATGGCTACTCATAGCTAACATTATAGCTCTTTGTTTCCTTTTTTTTCCTTTTTCGAAGGATAGTATCTTGATATTGACATAAACAACATAGTCTCAGATGGACGTAATGGAAAAGAAGTCCAATATAAGCATATTGTCTCTCAGCTGGTAGTTAAAAACATCAGAACTGTGTTATTATGCTTCACTTTAGCATCTAGACCAGTATTACCTTCCTTAAAATTCAATAAACATTTTTGGGCATTAAAAATTACACATGCTTTGTCACTGAGATAAACCAAGGCAAATAAATGTGTTTAATGGAAATCGATTCCAAATAGAATTTATCCATATTGTTTCATTAACTGTATAAAGTATTAAGCATTACAAATTGTGATGGATTTTAAAAGCTACTTTAAAATAGAAGTATTGTGTTGCAAATGGTGACATCTGTCCTTTGGACTTTATCTATTGTGTGCAATCTCTACTGCCCAAAAACATTTAATTGAATTCAGCTCAGCTACCCCTACATAGAAATTCTGTATTGGCTGAAGTGCTCGCTGGATCAAACCATTGTTTGGATTAAATTACATGTACAAATATTTGTCATTTTGTTGCCAACTTGTTTTTCCCAGTCCCTACCCCCTGAAAAACTGATTTTATTTACAGGCCTCTTGCCATTTTGTCTATTTCACATAAAATACAGTTTTATTTGCATGAGTTTAATATATTTACACTCCTCAAAATTGAATTTTACCATATGTTGGGACTTTCTAGCACCACATTCAGTGAAAAAAAGTTAAGATGGTATATGTGAGGGTACCCATAGCATGAAGCTTGATGTTTGTTCTTACAGAGGAGTAACAGTAATTCTGTTTTCTAACTTGTGTTTGAGTCACTGCCGTGACTATCAATAGGGAGCATGTCTAATTATTCTCTGAATTGACATGAGTCTCGAGTTTCCATTATGCAGGTGATAGAAATGCACCATTGATAATTTGTTCTAATCAGATGTTTTTTCCCTAAATCACATGTACCTGCTTCTTATAATATAGCATTCCAGTTGCTGAAAGAGAGAATTCTGTTCGCTTTTTTACTTGTTTACCTGGTCTCATCAGCCTGATTTTTGTAAATATTTGTGAATCAATGGATTCCTTGTTTACAGTCTGTCCTACAAAGCTTGAGTGTAAGTCTTCTTATGTGATTCAGATCTTCTGTAAATTACCATACATAATGAAAAGCATAAAGAATTGACTCATGCTCATTTACACTGTAGACATCTTACATTCTATTAGGCGCATATTAAAAATCTCACTTGGGTGCTCTTTGAGAAAGTCAAGGCGGTAAGGTCACAGATTTCATGTTGAACAAACCCCCCATTAGTCACAGAAGAGACAGCCTGTAGCTATGCCAGATCTCGTATTTTGTTGTGTTGGGGTTTTTTTGAGGAGACCAACCACTAACATGCAGTATTTGCATCTTGAAACTTGATTCTAACAATGGTATCCTAAGGCTAATCTGTACTGAAACTGAGTTTTCTTCAGCTAATTGATATTCCATGAATGGCATGACTTGCACTGCTGAAGAATCCTTAACTGAGTAGTTTTTTCATTCCAAGTCTTGGTGTTGTGAAAAAGAACCCATCAGTTTTGAAAATGAACTTTATTTTATTTTATTATTATTTTCTCTTTCTTCTCAGGTCCCAGAATAGTAAGATAGGTTATTCCTAACCCCATCAAGGACCACGACAATTACTGGCTAGATACATACTTGGAATGACACAATTATTGGGGTAATGATCCAGCATGACTGAGCAATGTACCTGTCAAACCTACTACCGAAGTTTGTGAATAATACTCAAATCAGTTCAGCAAACTATAATACATTAACTTGTAACTGGTCTTAATGTTAGATATGGAATTAGTCCAGGAATTGTTTTGTGCATCTTAGAAGTGGCCAAGAACTTCCTGACAATGTTTTGTTTGTTTTATTTCAGTTGGAAAATCCAATTAATTGAAACAGAAGCTCATTATTAGTGTGTGCCAGTATAAGAAGGCTTTTGCAGGCAAAGTCTTCTCAGCTCCCTAAGGGAGTTCCTAGTCAAAACCACTAGTGAGAGAGAAACTGGATTTAATGTGTAGGATTGTGGTCTCCAGCACGAGAGTGCCATGATGAACAGGTTATTTGTTGTTCTGGATTAACCTTTTTCAAGTGTTCTGTTTTCAGCTGTTTCACTTTGTGTGAATGATTATGTATTAATTGATGAATCAGTGTCAGCAATGTCCCAAGTAACACCCCTGGCCTACTGAATATACCCTTGGTAATTGTATCCAAGGTAGAAGTTCTGCAAAAAGGGACAATCATAATAAATAAGATGCAAATCCAGTAACTTCATCATATGAAGCATCTGTGAATGTGGGAACAAAAATGGACATGAGGCAGTGAGAGTCAACAGGAAATGTTAGTGTAATTTAGAACATGTTGACGGCCAGACATCCCATGTCCTCCAGTCATCAAAGCAGTGATGACAGTAGACTGAAGAAGAAAAGTCAGCTTGTGCAGAGATAATACTGTCTGACAGCTGAGAGCAAAGAATTAAATTCAACTGGATTTGACGCTGTTCAAAATTCCTCCATTTAATAAGGATCCCTAGGCACCACCCTGCTAGCCTTCAGCAATCACTTCTCAATATGCTGGCACATGTTATACACCCAACTTTATTTCTCTTCCTTCCTTTATCAAGATTTTTAAGCATTTTTGCTGCCACTCTCTGATCAAGATTTTTACTTTGCTCTCATGCAACCAAATACAAGAGAACTTGAATTTCTGGGAACTGCTGCTTGAGGTAATCCACTGAGTGGGCTTAGCAGAATGACTGCGGGATCCTGGCTGAGCTGTTGCCCTGAATAATGACTATAGATTAGATTTCATAATAACAGCTGTCAACAAGCAGCGTGCAAAACAGTTTTTTGAAGTCACAATTACTCGATAACCTCTGTTCCCCTCGTGTACCAGAGGTGTGTTTGATGTACCTTCTCTTGCCCTCCCACCTCGCATTACCACTGACTTTGGCATCGTACATGCCTGCTGCTGCTTGCAAGATGAGTCACACAGCTCAGCAAAGCCTATACTTCAGCTGTGGAAAATGAATAAAAGTGACACAAGCGTCCTGGCTACATAAGATATACTTAAACTAGAGCCTTTTCAGTTCAGCAGGAAACTGTTTTTCTTTGCATTTGGGGTTGGTGTTGGCAGGAGCTTGGAAGTGACCACTCCATGATAACTTTTGTCTGTAATTGGCCTTTACTATCCTGGCATAGTTGATCTCAGTGGGAATAATTAATCTTTCACCTACTCAGGATATTGACTGGGTAGTTGGAGCTTAGACAGATCGGCTAGAATTGTTCTCAGTCACCAAGAAATTGACATGGGAAGAGGTGGGATGAGAAGGGATAGAGGTGCTCTACAGTCATGAATGTAAGACCACACACAGAAAGAAAATAGTACATTCTGTTGCTTTCCTTACAGAATAGCTAGTCAAAGTGTTTTCTAAATAACAATCATCTAAAAAATTGGATTGATCAAGATCTACTGTATGGAGAAAAATATTATTTTCTCTGTTTAGAAGGCAGATATCCAATACTGAAAGGAGAAACATGATTTTTCTGTCTTAAAATTGATAAAATGGTTACCTCAATATAGGTTCTTTGTAAGCCAATTTTTAAAGAAAAATATACAAAACGTGTTACAGCTCCAGTAACGTATTTTCTTGCTGTTGCTTCTCTCTGCATTTAAATTTCATAATTTCAAGTCTTTTAAATGGCATATAAATCAAGAAGCTCAGTATTCTGAGAAGGCCTAATGTGCATGAGGATACACATTTTGACAGTGCAGTAAGCAATATTGATTCAGCCAATTCTTCACAAAAAGCAAGTGGAGGAGGAAAAGCCTCTCAATTTTTGTTTCCCGTGCTCTCTGTTTTTCAGTCTTAGGTGGGGGGAAAGCCATTTGTGGGTATGGGAATTACTATTACAGCTCCTCATGTGCCATAAGCAGCCAGAGGTGACTAAGAAGAGAAAAGACGGAGGTTTTTTAACCTTTAGCTATTGCTGCATCACAAGGATGAGGCTACCTATCCTCCCTTCAAGCGTGCTCATAGTGAGTGGCAAGTCTTTTGCACTGTTTGAAAGTATTAGGGGAGTTTGGAAATCAGAGCTTGGAAATCAGACCATCTTACATTAAAATTCTTTTAAGTCTTCATAAGGCCATACAGATGTAAATGCATGAGGAAAGTTTCAGGAGGTCAAGTCAGGGAAGAGTTAACCACCTTCCTCTCTGTAATTTGAATGCATCCAGAAGTCCTCCTTGTCACTGCAGGAATTTAGACACAAATTTAGTTAAATATTTCCTAAAATAACCCTCCTATCTGAGTAAACAGGATTTTCCATACACAGAGTTTCAGGACAAGCACTATTAAAAAAATAATTTCAAAATTTAAAAATTATTTATCTTAAGCATACAGAACAGAAAAGCAATTTATTTACTTCTCTTCTTTGTAGATATTACACCATTAAGATTTACTTCGAAGCTGGGGCTGGACCTAAACTCTGAATTTTCATTTTGAATTATTTTCAATTTTCTGTTCCAGATTATTTTTTACTTAACATTTCTTTTATTTTTATTAACTGAGAAGTTGGAGGGTTTTTTTCAAAAGAGATCTTGCTTTCAACATGAAGTATCTTTTTTGTTTTTACATGAGTAAAAATAAAATATTTGGTCCAAATTGAATTTTCATGTTTTCCTATGATTTGCCAACAAAGCATTAAAATACTGCTTGCCAGTCTCCAGTTAAGAAATATTTAGTGCATTGTACAGAAATAGTATAATATGATTTTTATTTTTAAAATTTTTGGTTCTGAATGCATCAAGTTTTGTATTTCCAGGGAAGTAGCTCCAAAAACTTAAGTGCATGTAAAATACTGTTGCAAGGAATGGATACTTTTGTCTTTTGTTTCCCTCATTCAAATTTCATGATCTTGCTAGCTGTACTAATGCTAACAAATTACCAGGTAGTAATACGTTTGGGTTGGGAAGGATGGTGAGAGGGAGAAAAAGTTTGATTCTCAGATCTTGAACACTTACAAACTTATTGTTATTATTTAAAAAAAAATAATAATTTCTTTTTTTAGTGGAATGATCAAATAGTTAAACCTTTTGGATTAACTATTTCAGCTAGGCAAGTATCACATATAGGAGTAGTTGCATAGTGGATTCATATATTTTCTATCTGGAAGCTTTACAGTCTTCATAAAGTAACAGATAATCATAAGATAGCAGATAACAACTGATAATTGTAAAAAAAATCCACTAAAGTTGTAATGATGAAAATACATTGGTATACAGAAATAAGTTATTTCAATTTGTAGCACCTTCTCTATTCTACTTCTCTAAATACTGATCAATAGAGCTTCTCAAAAAATGTTAGACATTTTAAGACTGTTCTTCAACTAAGGAAAGATGTTTTCTTGAGAACTCAGAGTTTGGCCAGGTTCTCCAGCATTCAGATGAAGCTTGAGAAAGTGAAACTTTACCTCAGCTATTTTTTTTTCTTTGAGCAACATTTCTTTACCTTTTTGTCTAAGCTTCCTTGGAGATCTTGTTAAAGTTTCACAACTTGCTCCTTCATTCCTGCTAAGGTTTCTTGTTTCTCTGTGCATTTAAAAAATCAGGTTTTGAAACTTTGGGGGTTTGGGATTGACATGTCCTTCCCAAATCTTTTCCATGGACTCCAGCAACTTGTTGCTATTGCAGCTTTATGTCTTCCTTTACTTTAAATAGCAAAAATTTGAGTTTTCTAGCTGCACACTATTAAGGTAAAGAAAAGAACGTGCTGGAAGATGAAAAATAGAAATCAGTTATGCCCTGTGGCCATGTCAAAAGTATTAAATCTCCATCATAAAACTAATATTTTGCTATTTTTCCCCTAAAGCAATACACAGTGATCTCGTTGTGCTCTATAAGCTAAGAAAGGTCAGGCCAGCCTCCTCAGTCTTTGAATGAATGAAATCCTAAGAACACATCTGTCCTTAGGATGATGCTGATTATGTTAGTGGAGAGAGAAACAAAATCTAGCTAGAACAGTTTGGATTTACTTTCCACAGCTGTTTATTGCTGCTTCCCTAGGTAATCATTGCAGCCCCCACAGCTGAGACCCAATAACAGCTTGTGGGAATCCTCCCACTCTGTTTCAGTGTAAACCAGCTGTATTAATCTAAGTCACTCTGAAAGATGGCTCAGGCTAACCCAAATGGTGACTTATTAGTGCAGCTCAGTATGGGGATGATGAGGAACAACTATTAATACAGAGACCTAAAGCTACTGTTGATACTTTCCAAGTGAGTATTTTATGGTTCCATAAGTTACACTGCTATGGAAAGGTAGTGGCAGGAGGAAGTCCCAGAGCATCACAGGTTGTTTTGGGAGATATGATTCTTGGTTTTGAGAGCTTTGGCCCTTTAAAACACCATACTGAAGACTTTCTGTGTAGTTAACAGTGTTAAGTGCCAAAGAGGTTCAAACAACTTCATATTCTTCTTTTTCTGATTAAAACGTGTCCTCTCTTTCTATCAACTACCAAAAAAAAAAAGTGAAAAATAAAATATTTTTCAAGTGAATTTTTTTTCTATGACTATTACTAATTCAAATTTTCTGATCAAATTTGGACTAAAATACGGGGGGGGTTGGTTTGATTTTTGTTTGTTTGATTGGTTTTTTGGGGGGGGAGGAAAGATCAA
>JAVSBS010011570.1:0-21312 GCA_033124195.1 Coracias cyanogaster | reverse complement strand
AGGGACCCAGAAAATCAGCTTGAGTATTCAACCCCTGTTCATTCACACCATTTCTTTTTAAGGTCAGTCTTTTGATCTGTTTTAGACCTCTGTCTGAACTCTCTCTGATAGCGCGAAGAACTGTGGACACAAGCCTCATAAGCAAGAACTTGTTTCTTTTTCTTCTCTTTTCAAACACTGGTGTTTTAAAATAAGTTAGCTGACAGAAGTTTTTCAACCAGTTTATTAGACTATTTGTGCATTAGTTTCCTGAAGTTCAGCTGTGCCCTGTCCTACAATTTATAATCATCTTTTTTCCTGGAGTTTCCTGAAAATCATCTCTTTCTCATGACACCTGTTGCCTCTACATATAAAATTATTACTTACAGAGAACAAGAAAAAGGAGGCAAAACTTTTGATTAGATCATTTGTGTGAAGTCACAGATGGATGGCAGCTCTTTTTGACTCTCATAGATGAAGAAGTATATGCAATCTTTGCAGTAATATCATTACTTATTATCTCAGAGAGACACCACACCTCTGACAAATGAAGGATTGAGTTGCTGCCAGTACCATCTTTCCACTGGCCATTCCTGAGGGACACCTATTTGTGGCCTTCTGGGCTATTTTTGTCACTGCTTCCTATGCAAGGAAACTAGAAAAAGATACCTGATAAGTTTCTCCCATATGATCTTAAAGAACTCTACAAGGCAACCCTTGGCAAGATTCTTAATTCCATTTGTGATGACTGAATTGCAATTTCTGAGTTACTAAATGGAGCTTGTACACACATATCTGCATGTGTATATTTATGCATACACATATACATATCCTCATATATATCACACAAGCTGTACTGATGTCAGGGAAATAAATTTGGTAATGAGCACTGTCCCTTTTCTCCTAAACAGGTTTTAAAATAACTATCAACAGTAGCATATGATTAATGCCACCATTTGATTAATGCTGTAGTTTAGAGATGGCTTTCAACTAAAGTGGCAATACTTTATTCTTATTTATCTCAGATTGGGGAGAGGGCCTGCAGCACTCTGTGGATCATTTTACTACTTCACTTTGGGGTGCTGATGAACAGCAGCTCCGTGATCCACCTGTGTGGAAAGGACCGTACTAATTGTGATTCATAATTGTCCCCCGACTGTGGTATTTTAGAGCAACACGCAATCCAGGTAATTATGGTCCATTGCCTTTGCTGCAAGGAGACACTATAGAAATCCTTCAGCTGAGGTGTACTTGTCAGGCTAAGAATAATATGCATGTCCTCAAAAAGGATTTATAGTCAAGGTCCATTTGGTAGGTGTGTTTTGCAGTTTTTCATTTCTCAGAACCGATGACAAACTGAGCTAGTTGGTTATTCCCCACCGATGCTGTTCTAGTGATAGGGTGATCGATAATCTGTGATTAATTTAGAGTCACTCATACCTTAGCACTAGGCAGTTTTGACAGCCTTATTTTAAGTATTGATTTCTTGTGTAATTTACAAAAGAGAGGCATAGCAGATATGATAATGCTTTGGAAGTTGTTGTTTGCATCCTTCCTGTAGACAACTCCCTCCCCCCGACCCCAGCAGAAACCTCCCCCTGGTATAAAGCTCATTTGAATCGAATGGTCTTAACCCTGCTCAGGAACAGTCTGATTTTTTTTCCTCTGTCTTTCACTGATGATGGATTTAAGCTCAGTTTATAAAGAAATAAATAAATCTTTCAGCAGTGTATTAACAAGAGTCTGTCCCAGCAACATAATGTGCTAGTCCCTTGTTACTGCATGTTTTCTGGTTTTACAAGGCCTAGCCATCTCAAGGGCTGAGAGATCAAGGCATGTTTTGCTTTGTTATCTGTTCAAACAAAAGCCCTTTCTGGCCAGCATGACTAAGGAAGCACATAATGTCATTTGACAAAATAAATGCACATTACAGTCGTATTTTAGCATTAGTAATATTTTCTCTGCCTAGGAAAAAATATGGTGTTAAATTCAGTTTTCTTTTTTAAAAAGTGCCATTTCCCTTTAATTCAATAGCATTATTATGGCTGAAAAAAAGGTATATTGGTAGCATATCAGGGTGTATGGTTGGAAGACATGGATGTTCATCTGATGAGAATGAAGGATACTAGAAATTGTAGTGGCGAATCCAGGATTGTTGCCCATTAAAACACTATTTTGGATAATACCTTATATTTTGAAACATCAGACAAACAATTTGGAAAGTTTAATGGGGCCTAAGGATAATAGTCTTCAGTATTTGGAAAAAAATTGTGAGTCAGTTATAGCAAGAAAATGTTCCTCTCTGTTAAGTGTGATAAATGACTGTTTTAGTAGTGGGTTAATCTTCCCTGACATCTTCAAAACTGAAGATTTTTAAACCAAATAGGAAAGACTTGTGGTGAAGATGATACTAATTCACTTCCCTTTCTTACTATTGAAATCATCGAACTGTAAGATACGTTAATCATTTTGCAAAAGGAGCTCCCCCTTGGGAAATCTGCTAAAATATATTTATTTAACTATTCAGTTTCATTTGAATAATGAAATTATTTACATGAAGCCAGATCATAGCAAAACAAGAACCCCTGTAACATTAATGAAAAAAATGGACATGAGTTTAACTGAAGATCAAAAGTGCTGCTGACAATATTTTTTAGTTATGTTCTATATAGCATAATACACATCACACAAACAGCAGGTAAATGTGCAGCTGTATATATATGATAAAATCTGAATGCAGTATGCAAAACAGCAATCCATACCCACTGAGAATAGAGATGCATTTAGTATAGTCTGTAGAGCTGACGTTTTCAGCAGGAAAAGTGATACATTTTCAACAAAGATGAAGTATATGCAAAAATAGCCATCTCCTGTTGGCCGTATCTTGTGACTGGTTTTGATTAAATATTCTTTTGCCCACTCTTGACCAAACTGAAGGCATCAACCACTTGGCCTTGGTGATGAGGACTGCTGCCTAGCACAAGGCTGCTGCTGTGGGATGCTGCAGAAACAGAAAGATCCCCCCATCAGCACCTAGTGGCAGGAGGATGGTAAAAGACTTCACTATATAGTTTTGTTATCATGGCTTTCTCAAGGGTCCAGCAGTTTTAATTCTTTCCTAGGTGAGAATTTACCCTCTGCTTTGACAAAGGGGCACATCTCAGGTGATAAAGGCTGTTCCATATGTTTATGCAGCACAGAGCAAACATACTCAGGAATATTACTCACTTTATTTAAAAATATTGTGACACAAATTCTTGTCTTGTAATGGTAAGTAAGGGCATATTTTATCCACATTTTGCTGTCCATTATGTGTGATAGTAACTCTAAGAGTCTGATCCCACCACCGTTTGCTATCTTACAGTGATAATGTAAAGCAGTACTGCAAGATGTTACAAACAGTATGGAAACTTTTCCAAGTGACTGACTTAGACCATACTTATTTTAGGACTTTACTAATAGTAATCCTTATCCTCTTCGTTGATGCACTGAAGCCTAGATTTATTCTACGCAATTTATGCATCTGACCAAAACATCCAAGTCAGAAAACATTTTCCTTAGAATCCCACAAAGTCAGAGAGGAGGAAGGGATGCACTTCCAGAGATTCAGATCTTAAACTTCAACAGATTGCAGAAAACTCTGTATTGTACAAGAAGTCTACAGAAGATGCGCTCTTCATTTAAACCCTTAAAAGGAAGGTATATGAATCTGATACCAGTGTAAGAGTGATCTTTTTTAAAAATCTGTGCTTATATCAGTTGCAATATCTGAAATAATTTGTAGGAATTAACCAAAGGAATCTCAAATCACATTGAACATAAAATTAGTCTCAAAATTCTGAAGAAGCAAGTGTATTTCTATGGCCCCCAAATTACCCTGTGGAAAGAAGATGAAACTCTCTTACTAATTTACATGTGTGCTCAGTCCAACAATGTATGGTGGCCTTGAAAGTGTTACTAGGGAGTGAATCACTAACAGAAAGGTCTGCAAAAAAAGTTTGTCAAATTTTGCAGAACTGAATTAAACGGTCAGTACATGTCAGTACATTATGTTGTAAGGGGGTTCATGGAATTCATGAAGAGATGAGGATCCTGGTTGTTGATTTCCATCACCAGCCTGGTATCCATCTAGTCACTATCTGTTACGCTGGCAGCTGCCTTTGGGTTTCTTTACAGCCTGCTTCTGAGAGTTGGGGAACTGGGCAAGGGATTTGCACAGGCATAAGGTAGGAAGCTGAGGGTTACGACAGCAATGACCACAACAGCATGAAAAACCCAGGCAGGCAATTTCATTATAAAGTTAGATCCTATTTAGTGCTGTTCAATAATGTTTTTATTTTAATTATTCCTGCTCTTTTTCATACTAAAGCAAAGGAAAGCATGAGATTCTGCATTTTGTTCATTCAGTCTGCAGAAAATACGGTTAGTAAAAGGGGAATGACAACATTTAAAAGGAAGATGGGACTGACAGGAAGGTTAAGGAGGCTTTTATCTTCAACATGGGTCCAGCAGCTAAGGTATTCATGGGTTAACACATTTACCAGGGTATGCAAGTAGAAGTCCATCTGATGGCCTGATAATGAAATGACATGCAATATTCTATGATTGCCCTCAATTACCCTATGCAAAGCAAGAATTAATTACTAGCATTGAAAAAGTTCACCTTTGTCCCTCATTTCAGGCTCTCATTTATACCGAGTGTGTCTCAGGTGATATTAATAGAGGTCCAAGTACTTGATAGCTGGCTTTTTTCTTCTTCTTCCTTGTAATGGGGCTGATCCTTATACATGATAACTAAAGTCTAATCAATCATTGGCTGGAGTAAGCATTAAGATATATACAGAGCATTTTAAAAGTGCTGAACCCACCCGTGTACTGTTTGGCACTTTGTTGTCCAGTATTGTAGTACACCGGATGGTTAATTTGATCCATTTGTTTTGCAACAAAGACTGCCACCACCAAGTTATTTTAATGTAATGCTATAAATCAACTTGAAGGCTGCATAAAAAAATAAATAAGCCAGATAAAAACAACCTAGAGATTCATCACATTTTGTCTACTATTCCTTGTTGAGTCAAGAAACGCGTTTCTAAAAGAAAAACAATGCTAAATGATCATTACTGTAGGCTTGCTTCAGTTCCCAAGTTGCCAATATAGTATTATGCTGGTGGAATGAACTGGCTGCTTGCATGTAATTTTAAAATATATTTTGTTTGTGCATATTTAGTGCAATTCTAGACATATATGCAGAGCCAGAACCAGAAGTTTAAATAGAAATTACTAAAAAAAAAAAAAAAAAAGTTATGAGAATAATTGTATTCCCCCATGTCATATCGCTGACCCTTTACTAGGTCTAACTTAAAAGGCGGAAGTGATGCTGTAGTAGTAAAAGGGAGTGTAGTGACATAGGAGAATAGACCCTAACATCTTTCTTTGGTTCTAGACATTTTCTTGCAAAAAAAGGAGTCTAAGGCGGTATGTATCCAGACAGTTATGGATGATAGTGATATTCACTAAGGTTTTTGCATACAGTGGCAAAACATGGAGGTACGTACTAAGGCTGAAGACAAGTGCATGAAAAGTAAAGGTAGCGTATGAGTAATCAATTCCAGAGACCCAGTAACTCTGAAAATTTCCACTCCCCAGTGTCAGCTGGGGACAGCTGGTAGCAAACTGCTAGGGAAGTGAGTGCAGCTTCCAAAATCAGTTGTTCAAATTAACCTGCTTGACTCTGCTGTGAAGAGTACTGTAAATACTCATTCACTCAGAAAACAGTGGGAGGAAGTTTCAAAAGCCCTCTCTTCTGTCAGCAGAAATCCAAGGAATGAGGCCTCTCGTCTATGTGCAATCTATGAAGTGTACTGTTTGGCAGTATCTGAAGTGATCATTTAAACTTCCTTTATAGAAGAAGAATAGGCACTTCTGGAGTGCTGTTTCACTTATTTCCTAGGTAGAGATCTGTTACAGACCACTTTAATTGCTCTCTAAAAGTTGCTACTTCTCCCTGCCACTAAAAAAGGAGCTCTGGAAAACTACATCTGTTGTAGGCGTCTACAGAGAACTACAGGTGGAAGAGATAAATTCCATCTGCAGTAAGTGACTTAAGAGTGCTTCAACCACATTTGGTGCTAAGTCAAACTAGTTATTTTGAGTGATTTAGGAAGCTCATCCTAGCCATTTTCAATAGTTAAGAGTTCAGTGGAAAACCATTTATAATAAGCTGTTCAACTTTGCACTGAAGGGGACTGGAACATATCACACACTGGCTATAATAAGGAAATACTTGAGAAAGCATCTCCCATCAAGAAAGCTGTATTTGACTGTAACAGAGTGGGTGGGCATCCATTTCAATATGGCATATTAACCAGCACATTGTGAATGAGTTCAGGATAGACAGCCAAGTCACCTAATCGTGTAAATGTATTCTTAATTGCTTTCTAAATAAGCAGTAGCAAGAGAGGTGCTCAGGCAACACAGAAACATTATCAGACAGTACTCACAATAAAGACTCACTCACGGAAGACTAGCATCATTTTCTATATACTGCATTTTGTCTCTTCTATAGCATTTTGAAATTTGTTGTTAGTGAAAGATATGATAAAAGTTTGGTGTTTTTCTTTTCCCCATAACTCAATATTTTCTTCACACTCTATTTCTTCCCACTTCCTTATGCTCCAACTTAAGGGACTTTTTTGCAGATTTTTTTTTTCTTCCTGAACAGGTTTTTTTATTTTTTTTAGAAAAGTTGAAGTATATAAACCCAGAGGATTATAGAAGTTAAGCCACAACTCTGGAGTTAAGGTTGCATTTTCACAGAAAGGAGGATTAAAATCCCTCTCTTTCACACATTACAAATTGAGGTAGGATTTTAACCTAAACTGCAGCCTTCACAGAAACATGAGAGAGCTGAGGAAAAGACAAACTCAGAAGTTGTGCATCTTTTTTTGTTGTCTCTCTTTGTTTTCTACCTATATTATTATGAAGCTAAATGGAGAAAATATACACCTGAGAACAGTGTTAGTTGTTTTATTGAGCTGCGATCTCTGCGGTAACTGCACTGACCACCTTCACAGCTAGGCGCACAAGAAGTTTTGGTGATCTGCAGCATTTATAATGGACGCACAGGCTCAGAGAAATAAAAAGATTAACAGAAATAACTTGAATCCTTGGATTTTGTATGTCTATAACTGCATATCCCCAACACAGTAAGTTGTCATTCTACGCAAGAAAGTCATAAGTCTATGTTTTGTTCCTGACTTTACTTAACAAACATAGAAAAATTATAATAGCGCAGCACTGGGCTTCTTGAGAGACCCAAGCTTGCACACTGGTTGATGTAAGGATACATGTAAGAGTAGTGCTAGCAGAGAGACTTCTAACAGAGGAGGTAACAGCGGTTATCAACAAAGCATCATGTAAGAACGCTGATGCTGAATGAGCCAAAACCACAGTGCTTTTTCCCTTGGCAATACATAGCATTAAAAGCTTCTTGAGTAATCCTTAGAGGCATCTGAGAGAAAGGAATGAAAGGAGAGCAACTGCATGTATTCACAAAAGCACATGGCTTGGTGGGGTAGGTCAATGGAAATCTTTTTGGTTGTTCTCACCCTGCTTTGGAATCCATCAATCCTGAGGCCAGCGGAGACTTGCACAGACAATCTGATGATGTTAGTGTGTGAATTATTCCTTTTTTTTAAGATCATATATGCTGATGGAATAGTAGGAGAATTCACGGGAAAAAAAGTGTTTGCAGATTTTTGGAGGTAACATCATTATGGTTTACAGGATAAGGAACAAATTCAAAGTCTTCACCTGAAACTGTAAGCAATAAATGTTTCTCTGCCCTTCAAGATGAGACTAAGATGAAACTCTAAGGAGAAATTAAATGTGTCATTAGAACATTGATAATATTTGACTATATTTCACCTGTAAATGAATATTTTTCTACATAAACATCTGGTAAAAATAGAAGTTGCTGAAAGAAGAGATTTGTTTTCCATTGGTTTTTAGGAATCTTTATATGCAGTGAAACATCCCTAATGAATGTTCAATCTCAACACAAAACAGTTAAATGATTAAAAGCTCAGAGCAGTAAATTGTGGGCTACATTGATTTTCTGACCTGCATACACAGTAAATTTTTCACACTGAGGCTACCCACAGAGTCTTTTGTTTTCCACTTCTCATATTCCAGTTTGAAATAATTGAGAGGAAGGTTTCAGAATCTCCTTTCAGAGACATCTTTTGGAAGTGACCTTTGGCTTGGAAGAGACAGTCAAAGCACCTCTTAAAAAATTGCAAAATTGCATTCATTTCAGGAATCTTTTACTATTTGACCTAGTAGCTAAGATGGTGAAAATACGGTATTAAAATCAAAATTGTCCAGAAAAGCAGTAATTACTTGTCTTCTAAATTCCTCAGATGATGACTGAGGAATGAATTAAAAATACAACCTTCTCACTGAAAAGTCAGGATCCCTCCAGTTAATATGCTTGCTTCGTCTGTTTGTCATAAATGCAAAGGTTGTGTTCATAAAGGTTTTGCTCAGGATGTAGAGAAGACTGAAACAAAGGAAAAAAACTGATATCAAGGCAGAAAGCAAAATTTTTTGTGAATGTTTGATTTTTCAAGAGAGTCAGCGACATTCCTTCCAAGATAACAGTAACCTTTTTGTGGTTCTTTGTTTTTTGTTCTTTTTTAGTGAAGAGAGGGAATAATGTGAATAGTGTGATTTTAAAGGGACTCCATCCCCTTAAAGCTGGTAGGAAGATAGGAAGCTTTGTATTTGAACTTCATACTACAAATAACCAATTTGGATCTCGCTGCTCCGAGCCAGGTCTTTTCCTATAACTGTTTAAGTTTTGGGAAAATAGCCTGCTGTTTGCATCACTGGCTTGAAATGTGACAAGATCACATGTTTTCAGTATTTTTCAATCTTTGTTTTTCATTGTAGACTACACATTGTAGACTAGACTACAGGAATTACTCAGAAAGGTGAGAGAGGGAAAAAATAAAACTAAAATTGAGCATTGAATACCACATCTCTGTGAGAAAACTCTTTCCTGTTCCAAAAAAATAGTGGTTCTTGAGACTTACTGCATATTTTCCATGCATTTACACTCTGATTTGGTGGGAGAGGACACTTAGGGTTAGTCTGGTATTCAGATTCTTTCTAGCAGAGATCATAAACATAATTTTGGGCTTTACTGACAAGGAATAACTATCATATGTTAGATGTAAGGCATGAGGTAAAGAAAAAGAAACTTTTAGTTAAGTGCCAAATAATTTAAAAGAGCTCTATTAGAAATTCAAAATGGTATGTGAGTATTCCCATGGTAAGGAAAAAAAAAAAAAAAGACTCTTCTTTTCTCTAGAAGACAGGCCTAGACCACAATGGAAATTGTTTTAGTGTTACCTTTTTTCTTTAGTCAGGATGGGCCTACAGTAATGCTGATAGCAAAGAATTGCAAGTTTTGGTTAATAGTTCATAATATTTTCCATTGTGTGAGTAAAGTTTTCCACTGAATTAAAATGAAAAATACTTCTTGCAGCTATACGAACACTTACTAAAAGAATTCATCTCCTCTTCTCATGGCCACATCCTAAGATAGACAAATGCTTGAGGCCTGTAGCATGGAATGCAGTCTCCAGCCTTGCTGAATTCCAAATAGAAATTTTAGCAGCTGCTAGCAGGGTGCCTCCTTCCCTTTACCACTCCCAATTCTGATGGAAGACTCTTACAGAGCCTTGCTCCTTGGTTGCATTTACTATTAACTGTGGTTTTGTTTCCAAGCTAATTTATGCCCATTTGATACTCACCTGGTTTTGTGCCGATATGGAATTTAAGCTTAAATAGTTCTTTTCCATCCCTCTCTTAAAAGTTATAGAGTCATAAAACTGTAAATATATTACTTTCTACATATGTAAATATATGGTACTTAAGTATAGTATAAAGCAAAAAAAAATGCATAAAATATTTAAAGCTAGAGAATATTTTTACATTTGAGAAATCAGGGATTAAAAACTTGTGCAGTATTTGGGGTCTGAATCACAGCTAGAAATTAGTCTGCAGCTAGCAATTAACTGTTAGCTGGTGAAACACCTTATGCAGAAGGGGATCTTATTTGTACTTGGTGTTCACGGGTGGCACCTCAAAACTACCTATTGTGCAGAAACACAGTATTGCTTTCATCCTGGTTAGCTTCTGAAATGTGTGTCTTCTCAGGCTCTGATATGCCTCTGAGCCATTTGGACCAAGTCCAGGTAAAATATATTCAATTCAGCAAATCAATTTCCTGCTGTGGTACATTGTTAGGAAGTACTGAAAGGTGCTTTCAGATTTGTACGTACTAACAGATCATATAAAAATGATTTTTCTGTTATAAAAGATTTTATGTAAGCCAAAGTGTTCATTTCAATCTCTGCATAGTTATGGGAGAGAGTGCAAGTGTCTGGACAGCCTTGTTAATAGAGGAAAGAAATCCTACAGATTATATTGTTAAATGTAAAAGTCACTAGATTTTAATTTTTCATTAAAGATTATCTCAACTCTTACACTGAAAGTGATGTTCCAGGAATACAGATGAGCAGGCAAAATAAGCCGTTCCAAAAGACAACAAATAGAAGATGCTAGAGTTTGGCAGCAGACTTTTTAAATACAAAACCATACTTAATCCTTGTGCTGAAATTTCCACTGATTCTCCTACAGGTCAAGAGGGTCTCAAAGGCATAAGAAGCTCCTTAAGTTTGGTAAAAATGATTACAGTCATAAAGAACAACTATACCTTTTGAACAATTTCATAGTACTGTTTTGCACTAGTCTTTTTTAAACTGATGGTGATGGTGTTATATAAAATAAGGAGAGAAAACCAAAGTGTTTTTCTTTTAAGGACACCAACCCACTGGTGAAAGTGTACTAGACCATGATCCTATGCCTAGTTATAAAAAATACGAATTGCCACAACCCCCAGGTGCAAAGTCTTGATGTTGTTATTTCAATAAGCTTTTTTTAAAGCAAGATCCAATAAAAGACCTAAGTAGGATTTGGACAGTATTTAAGCTTGTGCATGCAAAATCATAATTCTGAAGTTTGGCATGATTTTCCTTACCTGTACTTGGAGAAAGAGAGCTCCCACCACATGTGCCTTATTTTCTGACCTTTAACTTCTGACCTTGTACTTCCACTCCACTCAGGATAGCATAGACCAAGTCAGAATCACAAAATGTAGGTATACCTTCAAATTGCCAGAAGTTGCAGGTAATGGTTATTTGTGGAACATCACCAACCCAACCTGTGGGATGGAATTCCCCACAAAATGCAATGGTGATTTCTTTTTTCTTTCATGATATGGAAGCCAGAAGCAGTGGTAATTGTCATACCAGTGCTCTTGCTGTAGATGTTTGTAGCTTAAGTACTCTCCCAGAAAAAAAAATAGCTTCTATATCTACTTTGTTATATGTAGGTATAGCTCTGTATTACTCAGGTCCCGAGGAGATGGGTGTTTCAATACCAGGGTGTTGATGTTTCTCCTCTTGGAGCTGTGTGACTGCATAGAGAAATCAGAGAAGGAACATCTGTATATAGGGAGCCTAACCTAAGAAAGGACTGAAATTTCAGCTTCCTTTCAGTAATGTTTAGTGCTGTCACATATCCCACTCAGTCTCCAGAATTCTTGTACCCTATCTGCTGAACTTGGCTCAGATGTCTCAAATGACAGATGGATACTGCCCACCAGGTTTGCCATTGATTAACCCGGTAACGAGTAAGGCAACTTGGATATGCATTTTGCATATCATTTTCCAGAGATGTCACTTCTCCTGCCGTGCATAGCTGGATTTTGTGTTATCATGTTCTCCTTTAGAACAGTTTTTTTGAACCTTGAAAAGAAGAAATATTGTTATATGTCTTTACCTTTTGACACTGTAAATGTTATCTAATGTTGCCAAGCATGTGTCAAGAAGGAATCATAGAATGGCTTAGGTTGGAAAAGACCCTAGAGATCATCTAATCCAATGCCTCTCAACTAGATGAGGTTACTCAAAGCCTCATCCAACCTGGCCTTGAACACCTCCAGGGAGAGGGCATCCACAACCTTCCCAGGCAATCTATTCCAGAGTCTTGCCACCCTCATACTGAAGAACTTCTTCCTAAAATCTAGTCTAAACCTACTCTCCTTCAGTTTCAAACCATTTCCCCTTGTCCTGTTGCTGGACACTCTTGTGAAAAACCCCACTCCAGCCTTTCTGTAGGTTCCCATCAGGTATTGGAAGGCAGTTATAAGGTCCTCCCAGAGTCTTCTCTTCTCCAGGCTGAACAATCCCAGTGCCCTCAGCCTATCTTCATAGCAGAGATGCTCCAGTCCCTAGATCTCTTTGTGGCCATCCTCTGGACTAATTCCAACAGATCTATGTCCCTTTTGTGGTGGGGACACCAGAACCAGACGCAGTATTAGATGTGGGGTCTCACAAGAGCAGAGTAAAGGGGGAGAATCACCTCTCTTGATCTGCTGGCCATACTCCTTCTGATGTATCCCAGGATATGGTTGACCCTCTGGGCTGCATGAGTGCACTGCTGGCTCAAGTTGAGTTCCTCATCAATCAACACACACCAGTCCTTCTCTTCAGCGCTACTCTCAAACAACTCTCTACACAGTTTGTAATTGTGCTTGGGATTGGCCCGACCCAGATGCAAGGCCTTGCACTTTGACTCGTTGAACCTCATGCAGTTTGCATTGGCCCATTTCTCAAGCCTGTCAAGGTCCCTCTGGATGGCCTCCCTTCCCTCAAGTGAGTCCACCACACCACACAGCTTAGTGCCACCATCTGTGTCGCTGACAGAGATGTTAAACAGCACCGGACCCAGAACAGACCCCTGCGGAACTCCACTTGTCACTGGTCTCCACCTGGACTTCAAGCCGTTGATCGCAACTCTTTGAGTGCGACCTTCCAGCCAGTTCCTTATCCACCAAGTGGTCCATCTGTCAAGTCCATGTCTCTCCATCTCAGAGACAAGGATTGTCATGTGGGACAGTGTCAAATGCCTTGCACAAGTCTAGGTAGATGATGTCATATCCTCCAGAGCTGTAACTCTGTCACAGAAGGCCACCAAATTAGTGAGGCATGATTTCCCCTTAGTGAAGCCATGTTGGCTGTCACCAATCACCTCATTATTTTTTATGTGTCTTAGTACAGATGCCAGGAGGATCTGCTCCATGATTTTACCTGGCACAGAGTTGAGGCTGACTGGTCTGGGTTTTCTTTGCTTCCCTTTTTAAAAATGGGGATTATGTTTCCACTCTTCCAATCTGTGGGAACTTTGCCAGACTGCCATGACCTCTCAAATATTTACATTATTTGGATATTTTAGGGCAGACAAACCTAATGACATCTATGACTGAACCCATTAAATTAATTTACTTACAATGTGATATTGCATAACATTAATATAATAGAAATGGATGTTGCTATTGCAACTTATGTCAGTTCTTGTCTGTAGAAAGCATCTTGCATCTATGAACTCTTTTCTGAGACTTGATTCACAGTGGCAGATGAAACTTTCAAATTGATTAGTATATGCTTAAAACATCAGCTTGCACTCATAAACTTTGTGATGACAAGTTAAATACTTTTGCCCACTCGGAAATATCAGCAAAATGGCTTAACAGAGAGTATTTTAATTAAAGTAAATTCTAATAAAATTGCTAGAAAGGATAACAAGAATTAGCTCTTAAAGCAGAGCTGTGACAGTTCAGTCCTTCGCTCTGAGCTAGCTGATTGGGTTCTCTTTCTCATTGCAACCTTCACTCGCAGTTTGATATTTTTCAGTTTGGCTGGCACATAAAGCACTATTTAAACTGAACAGAGCTTTTGGTGGGATCAGGTTTCATTAGCCCTTCCCACATCTTCATTGGTGGCTCCCACTTGCCATGCCTTGCACTGCTCATCCCTCCATAAGTTGTCTCTGTTGATGCCTTATGCTGCCTTGCATTCCTTTCCTTGGTGTGCTGGCTGTGTCTTGCTCTGCTTCTCTCGCTCTTCTACCTGCACCAGCAAACCCTGGCAGCTGGGCTAACACTTTCTGTTACGACAGCTCTTTTAAGAGTGTATGGAGTGTGGAAAATCAGACAGGCTACAGGAACAACTTTCATAACTTCTGCATCACTCCTATTTCTCTCTGAACTTTGCACTCCGGTCTGACAAATGCTTTCTTAGCATAGGTTGACCACTCAGCCCCAGCTGACAAAGACCATGGTCTGGTAATTGTAAATTTTCCTCCTTCACCGTGGTCATGTTACACAAGACAGGAGCAATAATATATGTTTCATCTCCCTTTTAACAAATATGTTTTTCTAACTCTGTAAAGGGGATGTACAAAATGACCACATATAGGTTTTTTTTTTTCATTGACCTTCCTTCTGTCCACCAGAAGCCAAGAGAGAGTCCTTCTCTTCTGAGGTTCTTGTTACCCAGGGCACTCCTGAGGTAGGGAATGTACATCTAGGATTTTGCAAAGGGGGGCTTGTCTCAGGTCTTCATCACCCAGCTTATACAAATTCCAGAGAACTTGCTACTCTACCAGTATCAAGGGTTCGTAATTTATGCACTATTACCACTTCTGGTCCAGACCTTCTGTAAATGTGTCTAAAAGAAGACAGGAGACATGGGTTTGATATATTTTGGAGGCCAGAAGGGAGATCATCTTAAGAACCATGCAGATAAGGTCAGTTTCCAAGTAGGAGATCAGGTAAGAAATCTACAGAATATAGATATTTTTATTATTATTATTAACTCCTGTAGTGTCTTTAGTAAAGGAGTGAAGTGCTGGGGCCTGAGTTGTGGGCCCCAAGTTGGAGTTGGCCTGTGAATGAGTCACAACGTAGCAGAATGTTTTGTTTTTCCTATTGGCTTCATGTTCCAGAGGCAGAACATGGCCCACCTGTGTCTTTGTGGCTTTGCCCTCACCCAGGTGGTCATGGTTGGGGTGGTGGGCGAGGCCAGGGTGTGGTGAACGGAGCACAGGGCTATATTAACCAGGAGCTGATTAGTGGGAGGAGTTTCCTGTTGGGTGTGTCTTCTGCTGGGGCTGGTTCCATCTTGCTGAGTTCTCTGGGTGGTGCCCTTCCATGTAAGGGACTACTGAGGGAGCCATCTCTGTCTGTTGTGTCCAGCAGGTGATGCTGGCACCACAGTGAGTAGTGGAGGAGCTGGGATTACAGGAATTTATGGTAGGACTGTCTGAAAGAAGACTTCTGAGGGGATATTGCTGAGTTCAGTGTTGATGTGTGTAATTGGGCAGCTGATGGCAGCATAAAATGATGGTTGAATCAGCACAACAAGGAGCACTTGAAAAAAAGAATACCTTATTCCCTAAAAAAAATCCCTTTAATATTAATGGTGCTGCTATCCATGGTTATTGCTTTGTAATCATCATGACTAAGGGGTACATGGGTTGGGCCTGCCTTTGGGATAGGAAAGGAACATAGTTCATAAATGCTTTTTATAATACTCTTCTTCACTGATTGGAGTTTTTTTATGTAATAATGATAGCTTTGTATTTTGTTTGACATGCAGCACAGGTTTACAGAGATGTTTCAAATAACTAAGATGTAACTAATAGAAAGAATTAATTCAGCTTAATTTATTACATTAATAACATAAAAATACTAGGGCCACTTCAGGGTTGTAATGGACCTCACACCTGTAACTGCTACTTGAGCTGTAGCACAGCCTTTAATGAGATAGAAGGGACCGTCCCTAGGCTAGAGCAATATGAGGCAGTTTCAGTATGTTCTTGTGACAGTCTTGAATTCCATACTGTGAGGGTCTGCATTTAGGTACCTAGAAGTTGGTGTCTATATATGATGTTGTATCTGTGGCCCCAGTTTAGTCAGGAGAGATCTGGGTCTTGATTCAGTTGCCCTTCTTGGCCTTTTATGCCCATTTGAGGTGCCTTAGGGTACCCACAAGATTGGTAGATGTGACAGAATAGTTAGAGCTACGTGTAACCCAGTGGCTGTCCTATAATTCATGTCCAGAATTATAGTAGTGAATAATCTGAGGTACTATGTGGTTCCGCTACAGTCATGCATTCTTAAAATAGGGGCAGATAAATGGGGATAGAAAAAATGAAATGATGCTTGACAGAAGCAGAGATTGTCTATAGATAGCTGTGTCTACAGCAGAGCAGTAGGAGCAGCATACTTATGCTTGAAGAGTTGTGCAAAAGATAAGGTAACACATGGAATGAAAGTTAGTCAGTGTCAAGAGCTACTTGAAGTGTTGTGCAAAACTAAAGAAAATCTATATTATTATGTTCCTTGTAATGTACTTTGTTATTTTGTATTTTTGTAAATGTTGTACTCTTATTGCAGATGATATTTTTAAGAAAACATATAATTCTAACCTTGTGTCTTATCTTGAAGTAGACTTATAGTGACTTACCACTACTCAGCATTCTATTCCTGCAGGTTTTCAAATCCTTAGAAACAGGAGTCTGAACAGTTGCAATCAAAGAAATCAGCACTTTTACTTACAGTAGAAGAAGAGAGCATCTCTGAATACACTGCCACAGCTCATTTCAGGGTAACTTGGATAGATGGTATGCTATCAAGTTTGACTGTTATTCAGCTTTTGATATAGGATATGATGTGCAACTGGGGATCCTTTTGTGCTGCCTATTTCATAGCATTCTAGTATCAATAGCTAGGAGGGCTTAGTGTCCGTTTCCCTTCTTTGTACGCATGCACTTCAGCAGCATTTACATTAACAAAAAAATGTTGAGGGTTTTTTTTTTTTGCGTCAGTAACTTTACTGGTTTCTCTCACTCAGGAAGTCTTGTAATTTGTGAAAGGAAGAAAACTGGAATTATCAAAACCAATGCACACTGTGAGTGGGTTCAGGTATGCTGAGGATCAGTGCTGAAAAGATTTGCATGGATAAATATTTAGGGCTATAGAAAGCTATGGGATAATTTACATATAAATTGATTTTTTTTAAAGGAAAAGGTTAGCTTTCAGGAATCTGAGGGAAGAAGCATAATGCAAATTATATTTTGCTGACTGCTGAACAAGCTCAAAAATTAAATTATAAAAACTAAAATTATAAAAAAACCAAAGACATCTGGAAAAACGTGTTTAAAAGACATGGAAATTGGTTGTTAAAACAATGAGCCTAAAGTTTCAGAATTTTGACAAAAGTAAAAGTTCAGAAGCTTTCTTGCTTTTGAGTTTACAGAAGCTGGGAGGAAGATATTTTAATACTGGTGAAATGTGCATTGAGTAGCATTTTGTTTTCTGTGAAGTTTTAGGATTGTTCTTTCTTTTTATAATATATGGTAGTGTTTAACACATGGTGCCAACTCAAAACCAAAGCTCTCAAACTCTTCTCGTTGTTGTTGTTGGGTGTTGAATGTGTAAAATAACAGGTTGTGAAGTACAGAAGGTGGTTTAGAGGGTATGGTACAGAAAAACTGATATCCTGGCACCAGACCTCTAGTCCTTGAGAAATAAAGTGGCAATATCCAACAGACTGGCAAACCTGTTTTATCCTTACTGGCGGACATAATCTTTCCCTAGCCTGGTAAATCGTGTTACCTCTTCCTGTACCATGCTATAGATTTACTATGTTTAAAAGAGGTAAAAGATTTTATATAACTAAAAAAATAATTTAAAAAAATCTCTCACTGCACACCTAACATTCCTAAGGCTTAACCACTAGGAAAACCCTTTGTGCCCTCCTCTATCTCTTGATAGAGAAATCATCTTGTTTCAAAAAGGCTGCTGCATCATTTTTTGGCCTGGCCAGAAGTTCAGTTCTTAGTGAAGTGTTAAGCACCTTCGAAGGTGCAATGAGCAAATTTTGCTTCTTGGTGATTGCTAAGAGCAAACAATGGCTTCCCTCAAGGATTTTCTCTCCCACAGGGGAGGAAAGCAGAACCCAGCTCCAGCAAGAGAGGAGTGGCCAAGCAACCTCACTGCAGCAGGCTCAGAGAAGGTTAGCCATTGCAGGGCCTCACGTGAAATGCACCAGCAAAGGTGCTTTGTCCAGGACATTTCCTCTTCGTGTGAAAGGAATGAGATAGCTCCAGAGCATCCCTTGCCAGTCAGGGCATTAATGCATATTTTAAAAGAAATACTTTTAATATTTTGCTGGCCTTTGTTTCTAGGTTTTAAATTTCCCACAATTCTTGCTTGTTTTCATCAGCCTCTTTTCCCCCATGGCATATTGCCCTTCCAATTCCCTCCTGTCTTCTCTCTCCTGGTCCCTCTCTTCCTCCTTCATACGAAGCCTTTATGGGAAAATCTTGATGCCTCTGAAGAGTAATTGGAGAACTTGAATGAGCAGCCAAAGTCAGATACTACAATGGGAATGGGGATAGTTTTCCCAGGTAATATCCATGGGAGAAGCCAGCTCCTGCTGCCTTCTGCCACTATCACCTTGTCCAGAGAAAAAAATACATTGTTCTTTGCTGCTGTTGGCCCACATCTCAGTTCTTCACATCAGTTTCTGGCCGGTAAGTCCCACAGAAGCAGTTATCTTTTCCAAGACTGGTCTGACCCTTTACTCGCAGGGATGCAATTCCTGCTAAGGATTGATAATAACCCAGTTCAGGTGATCCTTGTGATGCAGTTACACTCCCTATCTCACCCCCTAAAACTCTACAACCAGTGACATTATAAGATTTTGTTACTGAAAACCTGGAACAGGACCTTATCGAGTGTTTATACTTGTAAATATGAAGAAAGGATTAATATTCTGCATATTTAAGAAAGAAGACTTAGTATTAGACTTGAATTTAATAGGGAATCTGCCTGGGATCAGTTACCCAGTTAGTTAAACTTTGAAGTGGAAATAGGAATGGCCATTTTGCACCAACCATGAGCTGCTTGCAGCACAATGATTTTCAGAGGGATTGGAAAATTGATACAGGCCAGTGATACTTACTTGGAAAAATGACCTATTTTAAAACAAATTCACTCAGGAAAGATAGTACTAAGTTGCAGAGGAATATGTTTAACACAGTTCAATGAAAAAAATGAGAAAGAGGTTTTCAGGTGGAGATAAAGACACCTAGCTCTGCAAGCAAAGTGATTTTCTCTGCTTTTTAAGCCCTGTGATGCTTCCAGAAGCTCCTGTATTTTTGATAAATAAACAGAACTCTTGAAAGAAGCCCTAGTCATTATGTCTTTCTTTTGCTAATGCAAATAATTCCCCCCAGCTCTGAGTTATTAAGAACAAAAGTCCTAAATAACTGTTTTCACCTTCTGATTTCTGAGTAGGAGTGAAATGGAAAAAAAATTATTCCTACCAAGACAAGGTTGTTATTTCCCTACAGTAATTGCAACTAGCATTTCAGAAAATATTGGGCTAAGTATTCTACATAGTTCTCTCGTCATTACCTAAGCTGAACCTTGAGATCTGGCTGTTATTATTGCTGTATACATCTAGTTCCAAGCAGGGCAGCTTAGTTCCTAATTACCTGTTCGATTCTCAGTTTTCACTTGCACAAGTAGCATGTAATGCTTCCCAGCGTGTAGCCATATAGGTCCTTCTGAACATGACCATAATAAATACTTACAGAGACTGCTAATCTCTATGTCTACGCAGCAGATGTTATTTCCTCTGCGTCCTTCAAAGCTATGAAGTTTGAAATCACTATTAAGGATAAGAGGTTTGAGTTTTAAATCCTTTAAAATCAGGTCAAGCAACCAACACCCTGTAAAATCAGGATTAAACAGCAAGTGATAATATTTAATCCAATTTTGTTAGATTTTTTTTTTTTGTTAGAAACACAGAACCAATATAAATCTTGTGCTGCATTTTACTCCGAGGTCCACATTTGTTTGCTGTTCCTTCTCCAAGTTATATTAAAAACATTAAAGCTTGGATAAATTAAATCTTTGTATAATGCGTAACATCTAGGTTCCTGAAGAATGCTTTATGACTTTTGTCACTATAATATGTAAGTACTTCTAGACTGGCTGGGTATGTTGTTAAAGCATTCTAATCCTCTGTGAGGCATGCAAAGTCTGATTAGCCCCATTATTCTGTGGGTAAACTAGAGCATAAAGTTATGTATAGATCTTTTGCAAGCAGACACCTCACTCTTCTGGACCTACAAATATCCTTCTCAGTATGATCTTTAGGAAAAGTTTGTGTATGTCACTTCAGCATCTGCCAAACTAGACAGATGTCACCTGACTCCTTGAAAGAGGTTGTGTGCACAACTGCAAAGAAAATCGGAGTAAGAGCTAGGATTTCAGCCTTGGGCACCTACATTTGAAGCTACATGAACACCTGACATTGTTTTTCTCTGGCATTGCTTAAAATGAGACAGATGTACTTACTTACATGCTGTAGTAGCAAGTGTTGTTTAGTGCTGATATGAAAATATGAAATGCTGCATGTAGAATTGTAGAATTGTTTCAGTTGGAAAAGACCTTCAAGAGCATTGAGTCCAACCATTAACCTAACACTGCCAAACCCACCACTAAACCATGTTCCTAAGCGCCACATCTACACATCTTTTAAATACTTCCAAGGTTGGTGACTGCGACTCCACCACTTCCCTGGGTAGCTGGTTTCAATTATTTCAGTGAAGATTTTTTTCCTAATATCCAACCTAAACCTCCCCTGGCACAACTTGAAGCTATTTCTTCTCATCCTATAACTTGTTACTTGGGAAAAGAGACTGACCCCCACCTTGCTACAATCTCCTTTCAGGTAGTTATAGAGAGCAGTATGGTCTCCCCTGAGCCTCCTTTTCTTCAGGCTAAACAACTCCGCTTCCTTCAGGCACTCCCCATAAGACTTGTTCTCTGGACCCTTCACCAGCTTCATTGTCCTTCTTTGGACAAGCTACAGCATCTCAATGTCCTTCTTGTAGTGAGAGGCACAAAACTGAATACTCTAGTGGAGGCGTGGCCTCCTCAGTGCTGAGTACAGGGGGACAGTTGCTTCCCTAGTCCTGCTGGCCACACTATGTCTGATGCAAGCCAGGATGCTCTTGGCTTTCTTGGCCACCTGAGCGCACTGCTGGCTCGTGTTAAGGTGGCTGTTGATTAGCACCTCCAGGTCCACCACCAGCCTGGCTCAAGTACATCTACACTAATGCACGTAGCATGGGAAACAAACAGGAGGAGCTGGAAACCATTGTGAAGCACAACTGCTATGACGTAGTCGCCATTGCAGAAACGTGGTGGGATGACTCTCATGAGTGGAGTTCTGTAATGGATGGCTATAAGCTCTATAAGCGGAACAGGCAAGATAGAAAGGGTGGTGGGGTGGCTCTCTATGTTAGAGAGTGTTTTGAATGCATGGAAGTTAACAAGTGTGA